>OU015494.1:114053065-114088065 GCA_907164885.2 Dolomedes plantarius
GTTATTTCGACTACTTAAATATTGCCAGCATTTTATTGTGACTGCCTCTATAATAAATAAGTGCTATAAAGGAGCGTTACAAATTACCAAAACACTTCATGTAAATATACTTATATAAATTCATATTTAAACACGCTGATATATCATGTATATTTTGATATAAACTTCCGAAAATATATTAACAAGAATATAAGGAATATATGTGTCGTATAGTTTCTCTCTATTTAGAGAGAAAAGATAAAACACATATATTACGAAATACTTCATATATATTTTTGTATTTACTTATATGAAGTCGACAAAATGTCAGATATAATATTAAATTTAATAACTAAAACTAATACATAAGACATAGGGAAATGCATGATACTGTCCTGTGAAATTATTTAAACTTCATATTTTAAAATATTATAAATTATATTTTGGAGACTTACCGTATTTCTATTTAGTTTCTATAACATCTTGACGTTTATGAGAAAAATAATTTTTTGGAAATATATACTTATATAACCTTATGTAACCTTATGCAAATGTGAATTATATTAAAGAGCCTTTGATCATGAGTATTTTAAAAAAGAAAATAATTATGTGAAAAATAGAGTATTCAGTGACTTTTTTTTGCTATGAATTGAACTAATAAATGAGTACTTATATATCTTCTAATGTTTGTTATCGTAAACGATGCAACTTAAAAATCGCGATAGTTAATGATCAGAATATATACCCTATATTGAACTGTATCGAAAGCTTATTATCAATGTATCAGAGTATTAAAACATTCATAATGATTTGTCTGGTTGAAAAATTAACTTTTTTTTCTCCTTTCTGAAATATTGCCGTAAATACCAAGCGTTGTGCTAATATAAGAGAAGTTAATTCAGTTGTATACAGACAAAATTTCCCTATAAAGTGATTTTAATTTTTAAAAAATACTAGCGCTGTGTATATGGATGGAATGAACCAAATTAATTTACTAGCCAATCTCGACTATGAAGAAGTTTATATTGAGTTTACGTAATTCAATATCTACGTAATATGCCCGATATTTATACAATGATTGATCTCTTCATTTGGTTGTCAATAGTTTTAAAAAAACACTGTTTGAAAATAAACCATTTTACATAAAAAGTCAAATTTCATTGAATTTAGCTTTGAGGGTCTGAGCATCCTGGAAACAAAAAAATGACTTTTGCTGTGTTATAAATGTCCGCAGGCAGCATTGTGGTTTGACAAACTATAATTAAAGGCTTACTGTAAGGCATAAGCTCAATAAAATTAGGTCTTTCTTTTCAGCCCCCTACAGGCCCTGGCCCCGCGCTCAACCACGCGCTCTCTCTAGCGTCTTCTATCTGCGACGACTCCTTTCCAATTTTTAACTTTCAAAGTCTTTTTCAAAGTCATTTAACTATCTAGTCGGTGGTCTACCTCTAGCTCGGGATCCCTCAGGTTTTTTAAATGTCAAGATCTTTGTGAAATTATCTTCCGAGCTTCTCCAAACGTGGTCAAGCCATCTCAATCTATTACTACGGAGGACTTGTGTTATATGTTATTGCCCATAAAGCCTATACAGTTCAAAATTATATCTGGTTCTCCAACGTCCTTCCTCCTGCACAAAATTAGGTCTTTACGTGAAATTATTTGTTGTTATAAAGCAAAGAGATTTATATCATGACCCACCCTCCCAGAACTTTTTATAATTTGTAATAGTTTATATTAAACATATCTGCAAAAATGGCTTCTAGAAGAGTTTGTGTTGTTGTGACGTATGCCCCTGGCCGGAGCATTCCAGACCAGGAGAAAATAGGCTACGTTGTGAGAGGTTCGGCTCCAGCTTTTAATGACTCCAGAGGAATCCAATTTAGCCAGGTGCCACCAAAATTTTGACCGAACACTCCCGGGTGCGACATCTCGGGTCTCGTACCTTCTACCACCCACTGACCTCAAAGGACTTTTCGGTCTACAGATTTAACGTGCCCATATCAGGCTTAGACACAAAGGTATTTAATTCCGTTTATCGAGATTCGAACTAAGTGCCCCCTGTTCATAGTCCAGCGTACAAACACTAGATTTCACCGAGCCAAGAGGTGGTTTTAAATATCTTTGCAGGAAGATTAAAGTTTACACTACATAAAAATCTATAAATTTCGTTTGGTATTCAACTGAAACTTAATGTTACACCAAAAAATCTTTATTTGTCTTTCATTTAACTATAACTATCTATATTTCATTTAAATCTAACATAAGGCTATACATAGATTTTTATTTCTGAATTTTAAAAAGTCTTTGTTTCAATTATTGCACAACGCAGTAAAGTATCTTATCGAGAATTATTTTTAAAGCAGATTATTCGATTCAATGTTCGTATAGTTTAATGATAACTTAAATATCCATGCAACACGTACAAAACACTTTATTTTATTTGGATTATAAAATACGAGCTATCGAGGAATAGTCATATTTCTTTGCATTCTGTTTTTATGACACATATATAGGGACAGAATAGGATTTCGGTGCTCAATGGCATTTACGACAGACAAGAAGACTCTTAGATTGTTGTTGGGAAGCAAGGTGTATAAGCTACGTATTCTAATAAATCTGTGGCTTCGTTCTAAAAGGCCCGATGTCAAAATTGTTAGTTTCGAGAAAAAGGCATTCAAATATATTGAGCATTTTGCTGAATGTTATCTTTCTTATACTACGCGTCACATTATTTTTTTACTTGTTCATTGTTAGTGCAAAAAACATTTTTATCACAGAAAAAAAGTTCATCTGTTACTATTTTAAATAAAACATATAGTATCACTTGGAACGAACCCATATGCCTTAGGCTCTTTTTGGATCTAAAGTTACTGCATGTTAATGATATTGGCTGATGATATAATGGAAATCTAACATCTTTCTGTTTGTTATTTGATATTGGCCTTTTTAAAATTAAAGATTTACAACAATGGAAATTTTTGGTATAAATAACTCAAAATCTGAAAAAAAGACATTGGCCCTTTAAGAACCAAGCCATAGAAATATAAATAATGGAAATTTAAAGTACAGCATATAAATTCCCAACAGGCTCGTCAATCATAAGGACAACAAAATGTAAAGAAAATGCACTTATGGTCAGCTCGCTAGTACATGTTACTCTAAATTTAGACCATAGAAAGACTGTAGAATTAAGGTTCTCTAGTTCACTTAAACCGTTCAACTAAATCTTTATTTCGAGGAGAACTTGCTATATTTTGCATATATGATAACTTTCATTTGAAGTGAAATTTTCATTTTTTGTTAAAAATTGTCTTGGTATGGGATAAGCCATGATACAGAATTTGTTAAATAGACATAAAAATTGTACTTTTTTAGGTATCCTACACATCTTATAATCATACTTTTGTGATACCTTTAAATCACGTTCCAGTATTACTTCTAACATTTCAATGCTTATGTGACCTGATACCCAAGATAAATATTACAGGTTTCTTTTAAAGAGTTAATGGTAAAATTAAAATAGTCGGAGTTAGTGTAAAGTCACACAGAACACTTTTATAAAATTTCCCGGCTCGAGTTTACATGTAAAAAAATCTGTCTTGACTAACAAATTACATTATTGAACTCTTGCTACAATTAATATCTAGAAGGCGATTACGCCACTAGCCTAAATCTGATTTGCTAACTCAAATTCTAATGAAACCTAGTTCAATACTTAAGGCTGCTATGTACTAAGAAAAAACTCTTATTTCCCTTTTCCTCTTCTTGCAGACTCTTGTGGTGGGAGGAGTTCAGTTGACAGATCGAGAATTCCACCCCACCCCCCTTAGGATTGACATTTTGAGGAATTGTAATGGCTCTCTTTCTATAGGGGGGTTACGCTCTTCCCCCAAATTTTTTATTTAAAGTATATTTTTGTCAACTATTTACAGGTACATAAATGCTGATAATCAAATAAAATTGGTATTGTCAGATAGCCTGAACTTTTCTGCAAAGCGCTACAGGATTCATTTTATAAATTTCGTCTACCAAAGGAACTTATGAGCGTTTAAAACATACTATACCAGATTTTTCTCCGAATAATTTAAATTTTAAAATATTAATTGCATTTAAAAAAAGAAAAATGTACACAAATGTAAAATTTCTTTCTCTATGACGAAGTACAATTTTTTTTTTTTAATCTTTGAATCCAAGTCGGCAATCCATGGACAAATTTTCTCCATAGGTTAACATTGAGGTGAGCGAATCCAATGGGGTTAGTTCATAGCAGCCTTAATATTTCTGTTCAAAATCCAGAGGTCAGAATAGCTCTCGTACTGTTTTGCATTAAAATCACAGAATCTGTTTTTTATTCGATGTCTACTGTCGCTTTTAAAAATTCCTGTATACATAACATTTTTCAAGTTGTTGTAAGCTTCTACGTGCTATCAAGAAGTGTGATATAATTTGCTAGACTTTTGTTAAAAATTAGAATTTCGATGAAACACGTAGGAAAGTAAATAGTGCGATGCCTCGAAAAGTTGTAATGAAAGTTTGCTATTACTTTTTATTATTGTCATCATACGCTGAGCAGAGGATTGAAACTTGTTACACGTGGAAACATTTTTGAATGGTAAGGACAAAATGTTTGACAATAAAAGGGTTGACAATAAAAGAGAACGAAAAAATACATTTGATCTTAAATATGCGGTCTCATCTAAACATATAATTCCCAGGATAGAAGCACAAAACCCCGACTATTAGCATAAAAAAAATATGCTAAACATAGTATAAGATATTTTCATTTACGGTGATTCAAACAAACTCATAAAATATTGTTCTCATTAACACGTTGTGTGCCAAGCTATTTCCCGCGAGCTTCCATTCAGCCTGCGGAGTCCCCCAAAGTTTCCCGTTTATTATTAATGTCTGTAACATATGACTCATTATAATTTTATGAATACACATATAATTTGAATGAGAATTGCCAGTACAGTATGCGCTATGAAAAATAAAAGAATTTTTAAATATATGCCACTTAGTTGATTTTGGGAAATAATTTATGGCAATGTTGCTTACTCAAAACTGTTAAAACAATGTAGAGGATGAAGGTGGAAAACCGACATATGTCGCAGGTGTTCCAAGTGATACTAAATGTGTATTCCAATATGTTGAAGAATTTAAGAATAAAGAAATAAAAGAAACTTTTAAAATATATGCCACTTAGTTGATTTTGGGAAATAATTTAGGGCAATGTTGCTTACTCAAAATTGTTAAAACAATGTAGAGGATGAAGGTGGAAAATCGACATATCTCCCAGGTGTTCCAAGTGATGAAGAATTTAAGAATAGTACAAAAAGAGCTGCATCAGTTCAGATGATTGTGAAATACTGGTCTGTCTTTAAATAAATTCTTTAAATAATTCTTGTGATTGGGGGTGTTTTCTTAAGAAAACATTTATCATCAGTATACATATTCATAACTATAATTTATAATCTTTTACATAAGCTACGCTGTCTATTTCAGATTGCTATAAATTTCAATTCAGCATGTGTGACTACAATATTTTTCATAAAATATATTATGTTCCACATTAAATAATAAGCTGTAAAGAAATATATTGAATATTGCTAACATGTCAAAAGTAATTCTGGTTTATTTTATTAAAATAAATATTTCATGGCTAAAGCTTATCACATAAAATTCTTTCGTAACATGAAAAATCTGCCCGACGATAATAATGTTTTATTTCTAATGCCTTTCATTTGAAGCGGAATAAAACTTTGACAGCTTATTTATAAATAAAAATGGAACACAATATATCATATTCCATCCAGATAATGTTTTGAAACAAAGCTGTTACGTTCAAAGCACTGAAAAGACAGGAGCGGAATGAAACAAAAAAAAATCTGTAAAAAATGTCTTCTTTATTAAAGGTTGCAAAATGTAGAAATTTTATACAACATTACAAATGGAAATTACACCCGCCAAACAAGGAGAGGGAAAAAAGTCACTGAAAGAAATAAAGCGAACTGTAAACAGTCAAAGATAAAAAGTATCAAAATGGCGGCGTTATAATAATATAAGCGTTAAATTTGTTGCTCGGAGGCATCACATTAGTGAAACACACACACACTATTATTATATCTCTTATCACTCCGATGAAAAATGATACAAATTGGCGAAAGTCAGGTTAGCTATCTTAATGGTTGAAAAGTCGTAAGTAGACTTTTCCTACCGGAGGCTTTTTCATCTCGATTTTCGGCTAAATTTTTTGGCAAAATTTTTGATTATTTTTCATGCTATTAACTGGGAAAGGCTTTTTTTCCTTTACTTTCATTTTCCTTTTGAGTAATGTAAAATTTACTCTCTCCGATGATTTCATTCAGCTTCGAATCGTTTAATACTATTTCCAGTGAATGACTTCATGGGTTGTTTCTTGTCGTGACCTAAAAAAAATAAATAGAAATAAAAGATTTCAAATGATTCATAGAAAGGAAAAGATAAAAAGTTCACATTTATATCGTGAACTTTTATGGAACATAAATTTCGCAGATAATTTATACAATTTCCTTTCCGTTCAACTGTCACATATATCGATAATGATTTATTGATTGAGCAAGTTATCTATTTAGGTGCTATAAAACATACCTAAACACTAGAAAGAATCAAAATAGATATTTTTAATGCCTTTATTTTTCAGGGAAACAATAAGATTTTTTTTAGTTTTCAATGTATGGACAATAAAATTCAAACATTGTATAAATGACTCTGGGATTTGATTTCCGTGTAGAGAAATCCGTTCTATGGAGAAAACTGAAAATAACTTCTGTCTTCGCCAGTTCTAGAAATAATAAAATTGCACCATTGAAATAACCATGATAGTAAAATCTTTTATAAAAATATTTTAGACTTGCATTGTGTATAATATTTAAGGTTTTTCCCTTGAAGCCATGTACAGTAAAACGCAATTATTGTAAAAATATAATGCTTAATATTTATTCTTCAAAATTCATGGTGTTTCAGAAAGAATCACCTGATTTGAAATGACTATATTATGAAAATAATGAACATAGAAACTTAAAAATAATTTTATATTGCATGACTAATAGTTTTTTTACAAGCCATATTAAAGGTGCTCAATATGCCCACCTTTGTATGCATGAAATATGTCTATAAGGTAGGTAAATTCGTCCCAACCTTTTGCGAGCATGTCTGCACACAATGCTTCCACGGCTGCTTTGCGTACACAGACAAACCGTGTCTTGGAATTGTTTAAACAATCGCTTAATGCTCTGAGAGAGGTAGGAACTTCAATCTACCAGGGTTTTGTCGACAAAAATCAGGCTGAACAGTTATTACGAACTCTCACTTCGCAAAGCGTAGAACACAAAATGATTTCTGTTGTGCAGTTGAAATCTTTACAAACATTGAAGTGGCTGACGAAGGAAGAGCGTTGGCGCTACTTGTCGGCAACTACGTGTAACTCGAGAGTTTCCTCTTTCTGCCTATACATTGTTCGATAAAATCGGATTAAAAGATGGATAGTTAGGATTTTTTTAAATCGGATGATTCTTTTTGAAACACCCTTTACATTTTTTTAAATATGTACGAGAACAATTTTGTAACTACACTGAATTCATCCGACAAATTTTAGATTGATATTCATGGAAATTAATTCTAGTCTATCAAAAGTACGAAATTCCATATTGCATGTTTAATTTAGTAGGAAATTCAAAAGGTTATGAGATTCATATAAAAAAGTCAAGACACGGTCTGATACTGTGGTGGTTAACTCATACATCCAAAAAGAGGAAAATGTCAAGTTTGATTCCCCAAATCTTATCTGTCAGTGTAACATGAAACTTAAGAACCTGAGTTGTGTAAATTCATATCCATAAGAGTTCAAATTCACTACAGAAACCTGTGGAATATGTGAAAGATTTTCCATTTCACTAAGTCATCAGTTTGCTTTCAAAACTTGAGTGGTATGTGAACAAAAAAACGAAAATTCAGTATTAATGTACCATAAAAGCTTACTTAAATTTAAGCAAAGCGTTAAACACACTTAAATCTCAATTCCCCATGCAAATTAATCCATGGATGTACAGTCCATAAGTTCAGCTATGCCATCACTGACATCTTCGTGTGTTGTCCACACTTTTTGCTTTTATGAGCTATAGTGCCATAATCTTTTGTACTGTGCCTCGTGATAGACCGACAATTTATGATGTTTTATTTACAAAAGCACCCGCAAGCCTCTTGCCCGTAATCTTACCTTTCTGTAACTAACTCTTATCGAACATTTTGCCTATTAACTCTGCAATAGCTAATTCTTCATGGACTGTATTCATATTCCTTGATTGCTGATACTCGTACTCCACCGTGTAATATAACTCTGTAATATCTTTGTTCGCCTATGACGTCATCGTCTTGATTAGTGTCCGTCGTAGCGCATGTGTCCGTAGTAGCGCATTTTGAGGGATGTGATCCCCATTCTGACCACCCCTGTATACTTACTGAGAAAACTTTTAAATAAGTACAACGTGCCAATTCTTTCATATTTTCTCTCATTTTTCAAAATTTCTTTTCGTTTAAAATACAACTGAATAGCCCTGTAACTGAATACAGTACATTTTGAGTTTGATACAGATGTACTCTACGAAACAATGTCGTAATCTTGACTAGCTAATCTCTCCGATCGAAAAGGGAATTGAACCAAAAAAGTTTGATAGATAGAATGATTAAAATCAACCATCTTGAAACTTAAAAAGTTTTGTATAAACCATTCTATTTTATAAATTATCAGATCAAAAATCATTTTTAATCATTATAGAGTGTCAACAGGAGGTAAAATAATTTGAGTAAAAATCCAGCTTTCATAACTATATCAAAATTAAAGGGGAAAGTCTGTTATTTGGGTATTCTGCTGGAGCGTGCAGTCTAGTATGCAGATTTGTAACAATACACCAAATATATAAATTGGAATTAATATATTAAAATAGAGGAATTGTAATATCGGTAACTTTTTTTTAGAAATTTAATGTTTATATGCTGATTGTAATAACATAAGTGTCAGTGATATTTGTAATTTCTCAAGCGGAACAACATACAATGTTACAATAGTACTTTGAATTCAAAAACAGCTAAATAAATGGAAAATCTTATTTGAATCATGGTGATTTGAATAAAATGGGATAGCTGACTTCCTTTAATACATATATTCATCAATTTTATTTTTTATAGTAGGAGGCAATTCTCTTTTCTCTCTCCTATAAGAGGAAATAACGAAGTCGGTGCGAGTAATTTGTTTAGTTCGAGAAATTTTAAAGAAACTTTTTAGGGGAGCTGGGATGCATTGCAGTGTAGATAAAGTGCTGTGCTCAAGAAAGCACAGGGTGAAAAAAATATATATATCCTCACTTTCGCTGATGCGTAACAATTATCTTCTGCTCGCTGATCTCGAAATTTTAAGCGATAGAGAATGTAGGGAGAATATTGTTTATCAATTCAGAAGGTATGTGTTTTATTCAAAATAAAACACACACACACATTGGAATGGAATTATTGTGAAAATCATTTACCTTCTCTAGACTAAAAATAGTTCACTGGACATAAGATAATGATTTTAGAACCTATTAAGTGATTCCTAGTGGAAAGAACTATATATTTTATTTGTCGGGTATTTGGTTCTAATGTATTCAATCAAATTTTAGTTCCATTTAAGCATTACACAATCATAATCTCTTAAATTCAAAATTAAAAGCATAAGGGGGTCCAGGACACAAAATTCGTCAAATTTTCGAAAAAAAAAATTATTGCATTGAAAATTTTGTGTCCATTTCCCCTTAAAAGTTGTTTGAATCATGTTTCTATCTTAATTAGAACAGGAGATTTTTTTTCCCAACATTCTATTAGCAGCCAATCTTTGTTTAAACCTGTAAATGCGTTTTTCTGCATGATGGGTTTTTTCACCATTTCTCCTTTTTAAATTGTTATAAGTCAAGAACCGTTAAAGATAAATAGTTCAAACTTGGAAGATGTTTTTTTCAATTATTTTACTTTACTTTTGATTCAGCAAATTTGAAAAAAATATTTACTTTTGAAAATATTTTTTAAAAATAAGTTACATAATTTTTAATTTTTACTCTAAATATTTTTTAAAAATTTAAATTAATATTTTAAAAAACACTGAATCAAAATTAAAACTTAAATATTTGTTTAATTAAATGAAAAAAATTTGAAATTCGACAAATAATATTTCGAGTTATAACGATTTTAAATTAGCCCACTCTTTTAAAAAAATTCCATTTTTTATTTTTTTTTAAAACTTTATAAGAAATTGTATGATGTTATTTTGTTTAGAAATTATATCGTTAACCATCATAAGAAATTCAAAATTTTAACTCAATAAATTTTTTTTATAAATGTGTCCTGGACTCCCTTACAGTGATGTCATTTGCTTTTCCGAAATAAATGCTATCATTAATTCGAAACTGTTAAAGATGAATTGAGGTTCAAATTTTTTTACGATTTCTGATACTTTAATTTCGAGCATCTTAAGGACTATAAAATTATACGGCTATTGAATATAATTATTGAATGAGAAAGTATTCTGGACACATAGTACAGGATTTTGAAATTATATCTAATATCTTAAACTTGTGTAAAAGTTAATGATAAAGCTCTTATCTCATTCCTAGAATTACATTTTATTTTATTCTAGATCTATCAACAATTCAGATATATCTATTTTTGCCACAGTTAAAAATCAGTCTTTTTTACAAGCTTGTTTGTCATTTGTGCCTCGTTTCTTTAAATAAGTCACTTAAAACGCTGTATCCCTGAACGGAAACACTTTTCTAAACACTTTTTGACTGTTACTGAAGAATGAATGGTTTAAATCTGTTATAAATAGCAACTAAAAAGGGTGTAAAATAAAAATGAACTAACTAAAAAAAATCTTTATCTGATGTATTTATCCTCTCTATTGCTTGGATAAGTTAGCATCTAAGTCTTGCAAAGGAAATCTATTAAAACATTGTTTTTACTTCAGAAAATAATTTTGGATTCTGTGTTTTAAGGAAACAAGCGTGAAAAATTAAGGAAAAAGCATAACTAATCTGGTTTTAAAAATCATGTATTAATCAGTTTTTAAGAAGTATATATTACTTCAGTAATTTATGCAAACATCGTCTTATCTGTTCTCATGTAACAAATGACAACTGCAGCTTTCCTCAACCACCAAACAGCCATCAACTTATCTCGAAATATTTTTTTTTCTATAAAATGATCAATGAAATTATTGCCAAGATTATATATTTTGACCTCGATATTCCTTTAAAATATTTAAGTTTCTTATTTGATTTTCGGAATGAGAAATTATTTAATGTTTTACATATGACTCCTCATAATGACAATTCTATTGGTTGGATAAGTTAGCATCTAAACACTGAATAGTATATCTGCATAGAACTTGTAGCTTATATTTCTCTAATTTGTAATCGAATTGTGTACCAGTTTCATATATTTACACAGACATTTTTTAAGTGTCTACTTGAAATTTACACTGGTAACATAATTTTTATTCAGTCAACAACGGGGATATGGGGTTGACTCTACATTTTTCGATAATGAAAAGTAAGTTAAAACAGACGTACGTACAGTAACACAATTTCAAAGAAATTTTACTTTTAAAAACTCCCAGATGATTTTAAATAATATATTCTTAACTTCCCTCTATTCTCTTGACAGTAGTTTGGAAAAAAATTTAAATTATCCAGACTCGAGGTAGAAAAAAGTTTTCTATAGTTGTTTCAATATGGTGGTAATATATTTTCATACTCCCATGTTTGGAACTACATGAAAAAGTATTAATAAATCGCTTATCCTCTTGTCTTTATATTATGTTAGTGTTGTGTTTACCAGTTTAGAAGTAATTATGTTAATTGTTTCCTTAACTACTCCTAAAACTTTATAGCATCAAACATACGACACTTAGAGAACAATTTAGCATATCAACTTTCTTTTTAAAAGCCCGTTCTCTTTTTAATTCATAAAAGGTCGGGTAATTTTGGCTAAATATACCTTTAAATAAAAAAAAATATTAAAAGGCATTTAGCTAAAGATTTCAAAGCTTCTTTTTTTTTACTATGTCACGAAAAGTATCTCCATCAATGTTAAAAAAATGAACTGTACATGCAAAGATACATAATTTTATTTATATAAAATCCTCTATATTGTATTAGGTGTATATTTAAAAAAAATAGTTTTCATTTTGAAAAGCTATACCTCTTGAATAAAATCTTAGTAGAAACTTACACTGTTAAGGGGACTCGGTACCAAAAATTTTTTTTTCTTAAATAAAGCCTATATTAAAATTATGAAATCATATTTAAGTAAGTCTGAATAATACAAAATAATAAAATATTTCAAATTGTTAACATTTTTATAATTTTTTATGAAAATTTGAAATTTTTTAAAAAAGTTCAATAAATTTCAAATTCCTACTTATTTTTTAATTTTGATATTTGGAACTAGATTTTTTTACCATTTGTTCATCAAACTTAACTACACAAAACTTCTGATCAGATTTTAAATAAAATAAGTAGATCAGTGTAAAAAAAATAAAATGTGGATGCATATGGAAAAAACGATAGAAAATAGCAATTTTTTAGATTCATAAATTTTTTTTAAAAGTTTTTTCATAGATATCAAAAAACCGATCAGACGTTTTGATACAGTGATAATCGAGATTAATCAAAAAAAATTAGACCATTTGCATTAGAATTGTAGAAGCCTTAGCATTTCGAAGATGGGGAGAATTTGAAAAATCAGAAACTGAGAAAAATGAGTTTAAAGATTTCATTTATAGAAAAACCATATTAAATATAATCTTACTTCTTGAAAACTTTTTTGCCAACAATAATAGGATATATTATTAGTTTTCACAACAAAGAATAAAAGCTAGAAACCTTAATTTAAAAAATTGAGATGAATATATAAGGTGTTATCCACGCGTTTAATGCAGTAAAATTATCTTGAAATAGACAAATTCTGTAAATGTACAAAAATTAAGGCATAATACATACTACTTAATTGTTATATAATTATAATAAGATGCACTACTGTCATAAATCCTAATTAATTATAAACATAAACTATTAATAGCTTAAGATATGAATTTTAAAACCCCCAAATTTTAATATTTAAATTTCTAAATTTAATGAACAAGGGTCAATTACTTTCCAATAGATTTAAAAGTAGCCAGCACTATAAGTAATTACTTCTCTCTTCTTTTCTACAATTTCTCTTTTAGCTTTTGCATTTTTTACAATTTTTCTTGCATATTGATATTTAGTTGTAGCTCGTCTTTCTCGAAATGATTGTTTTCGCATATCTAACATTTTCGCAAGTCTTTCTATATGGCACCCTGACTTTATTCCAAGTATTTTATGAATTCCTTTTAATGTAAAACACACCTTTGTTATGCTCGCAAATTGCTTCTCTAACAGAACGATCTACACGTTTTTTATACACAAATATGTCTTTGGTACACCTAGACCAAATCATATTATGCAAACTTTCGTTTGCATTTTGCGTTTTGCAACTAATGCACTTTTCTAAAAGTTCATTTAATGCTAGTCGTTGGTAAATAAGGAAATATCTTTGGTAAAAATTCTTCTTTAGTTGGTGTTCCAACATTTATGATTTCTTGGTTTTACACCTTTCGAAACTGCAGACTGGTAGAAACACCATGAATGAGCCCCACTTGGGCATTTGAGGTGCTGTGGTTTTTGGTCAGTTGAAATACTGTGGAACAATGTATCATATATTGCAGTTTTCATATTATTTACATTACCCTTGTTCTGTAAAATTGCTCTTTGATAGTATTTTGTGAGCTTTTTTATTGTCGTTTCCTTAAGACTACCATGCCCTTTGCCTCCTAAATTGACACCACGAACACGCCAATCTTTAACAGCATTTTGCAAATCTGTCCCTAATCTCTAACTTCTTTACCGTGATTTACACATTCTTCCTTTTTAATTTCTACAGAAGGGCCATGAATTTTATTTTCACAGAGGTGATTAAATGTTTTAGCATCTCCATCTGATAAAATGGTAGTGTACCGTAAACCATTATTTTTAGGGAAAGCCACATTTAAAGGGAAAATTAAAGATATGGGTTACGAAAATTAACCAAAACTCCTTAAATATTTATCAGAATGACACGAAATTTGGGTGGAATGTTCTAGACATGTGAACGAATAATTTAGAATAAAAATATGAAATTCGTCAATTTGGTCATTTTTCGACAAAATGAGATGTACCGAGTCCCCTAAGTATTAATTCTGATATAATTTTTTAACTCAAGGTTGTCATCTTTAGTGTGCTAATTTAAACAGCTGTAATTATGAGCCATGTTGATTTTTTTTTAAATTATGTACAGTGGTACCTCGACTTATGAGTGTCTCGAATTACGAGTTTTTCGAGATACGAGCATTCTCTCGGTAGATTTTTTGCTTCGAGTTATGAGCCAAAATTCGGGTTAAGAACAAAGTTCAGATATCCCACCGCTACTTTGAGCAGCGAATACCATGTTACGGGCTCATCAAATGTGAGAACATAAGAAGCATACAATATTTACAACCTTTATGTACAATTATTATACAATTGTATAATATTATTCTGAGACTACTATCCAGTCTTAAACCGAGAGATTGGATTCTGAGAAAACATTCTTCGGATTCTCAGCAAGAAGAATCTGCACATTACAGCCACAGTGAACGATGCAACAATCGCCCAGCTTCCGTGTCTCACTCGTTCATTTTAAGAGAGGAGCTGGTAATAAAAGCGAAAGTGAGGAAAGCGGGACGAAAAGATCAAAAATCCACGAATAAGATTTAATTTTTCAGTTCAACCTTTCTCCTCCTCTTCCATCAGCATCTTCAAGTTTGATCTCCGAGGTAAATGTTGTACATTGCACTTAATAAACCAAATATATTGCAGTACATTCTATTGTATTGCGTTTTTATACAATGTTCGTCGTTTATAAGCACGTTTGTTTTATTTAAAAACATGTAACAAAACAATTGCTGTGTTTTGGGGGAGCCCAGAACGAATTAATGGCATTTCCATTCATTTCAATGGGGAAAATTGATTCGAGATACGAGTATTTCGAGTTACGAGCTAAGTCATGGAACGAATTAAACTCGTAAGTCGAGATACCACTGTATCTGGGAAACCTGATTTGTTATATTCTTTATTGTGGATCTGTTTTCTGTTGTTAATTATAACTCTTTAAAAGGTATTTAACTAAATAGCTTTTTTGTAGGTTAAAATTTACCTAATTTATATTTTTAAAAACTATTTTTTCTCAATGAATGTGATTAGTTTTAAACAGCTTCATGCAACCTTTCTTTTAGTTCATCTGTGTTACCTTAATTTACATAATCACTGAAGAAACACTTTATCGCAAAATTGAATGAGTACCTGTGCATACTGGATTCAGATTGCTTCAGAATTTCAAATAATATAGCATTAAATTCTTTAGCATGAAACATCTATGTAAAATAAGCTCAGTATCGTTCAGTATAAATACTTGAAAAATATTAGCTTCAAGATAAAGAAATTTTGTTTCCTTCGAAATCGAAACTGATTCTAAATCTGAGACTTATGTATCAGAAATGAACTCATCAATGATAGAAGTGTTATAACTTAATGAATATCGGTAAATAAATGTTTAGGGGCGACTTTTCATACCCTAAAATTAAAACATTGTTATATCTCGTTTAAAAATCCCTTAAAAGGGAAATTGAGAATGACTATCTTCTCGAATGCAGCTTCATACCTGAATATATTCTAAATACTTCGAATATTAATTAATAATGAAGCAAATTAAATACAAAGCCTTAAACATAAGTCTGAAACTAGAATTATTTATCTAATTACAAACATTTAATGTTTAGTTTAACTGAAGCACATCAATACAAATTAATATATACTATCCTTTCTGGTTATTTGTTTCCTATTAGAGAGTTATTAAACTTAATTGCATCTTTAAGTAAGTCTATTAAAAATGTTTTCCTAAATATTTGTACTGTTTCCTATTAAGCCTTTATTTATAAATTATCAACAAATTAATTAAATCTTATCAGTAATGCTGCAAATATGTACTTGTGATTTGTTTTCTCTATTTTATCGTATCTGAATATATTAATAGAATTTTCTTTTAATTTTTCTGTGAAAGCTTTTTATTTGAAAGTCTTAATAGGGAGCAACTGTGTAAAGGCCAATTATTAATTTAGTTCTTTTGAATGGTATTCTCAAATTTCAAGCAGTTCAAAGTGCCAGACATAAATCAATAAACAAATGATAGTTTTTACATTTTTAAGTCAAATTTCAAATTCAAAACTCTACATCAATTGAAAACGACATAATAATTAGTAAAGTAATTCGGGTTGATAGTTTCATAATAAACTCCTTTGAACTTCTTTCTCAAAGGAAACGTTATATCTTAAAGGGAATAGTTAACCTCTACATTTCTTAGTTTCCTTCGTAGTTTAAATTCCTTATGGTAAATGTGAAATTTTTCAGTTTTAAATCATTTTAAATTTAATTACCCATGGAAGTTTTTTCCTCTGAAATTTCAATTTCTTGTCCCCTAGCTCTTCCTTTAATATCTCATTTGATGTGGTCTAAATCTTTTGAAATCTTAATTTTTCTTTCTCCTTTGTAGTCTGTCTAGTCAATTTTATTTGATAGTAACTGTAATTTCCTAACTGTAACATCCCCTCTTTTTTTCTTAATGTTCTGGAATACGTGTTCAAAGACATTTTAATTGTTCCTGAATATAGAATATTCCCGAGTATCATTTAGGTTTGAGGATTTCATTTGAAAAAGTTTTTTTTCCATGAGGCAGGAGAGCTTCATTTGCAGCAGATTTTTTGTAAGGGATTTTATTTTCATAGCAAAGGGTCCATGTTAAATAATCATTTTTAAAAAAATAACGTTTACATTTAATTTTTGTTTAATTTGGCTCTCTACTTCCTATTATGTTCGTTATACAAATTATCTCCTTTGATGTCCTCTGAAAATATCCTGATATGGGAAAGTTTGTACATATGTACGTTTTCAAGTAGTCCAAATTTACAGGTCTGTAACAAAATCATATTTTGCGAATGTATATGTTCAAGGTTTCCATTGAAAATCTGATTTTATTTCTATGTCGCAATCATTCAGCTGTATCTTCTGTGTGGCCGCAGAAACTTGGTCAGTTGCACGAAGTGATAAACATCTGCACATTGTAACTTATGAATTTTAATCACGCATATATGTTTATTCCTGGCAATATTCACTTAACGGCCATATTAAACAAATAATGGTTGAACTCTAGAATATCAATTCAGAAATGTATGAATAATTTATTCAAATCCCTGATCAGTTCATGGTATAAAGAATGTTTCCATATTAATCTCACCATATATATTCTAATATAGTTTGTATATCTGTTCAGCTCAATCTCATTAAACAATAAAGTACTGTTTTCCATAATATCGTTTCCCCTTAATAAATCATTCCTTCACCATAAATTAAACACATCCAGATATTCGCCGATCACCATTGTAAAGTTAATCGGTTTCCTCTAGTAAACCACATTATAGGACCATTCTAATACTTAAGAGCGACGAGAGCATGATATAAATAATACCTTCCTTGTTTTGCTTATAAATAATTGTGTTAGTACACCTAAGATAGAAAATGCGTCTCGTATTGGAGAAACAAATGTACCAGGGATTCTTATTTGAATTTTCCTCCGCTGTGTCACACTATTTCTTTTCTTAACATGGACAGTTCGAGGGTGCCAGGTTGTATTGGCTTCCTTTAGCTGTAAAGAAATCTGATTCTCACTTTGGTATAGACACTGTCAGTGACCTTTTTACTTGCTCCTAACTTTTCATGTAACGTTCTGCACTAGGAAGTGTCTTTTGCACAATCATTGATGAGTGGTAAATTTTTCGCAAAGTTTTCACACAAGAAACGGTAAGAAAGAAAACAGTTATTACCAACTATGGTGTATATCAATACTTTCTGATTTCTTGCATAAACACTAGCAGCTTATGAAAAGAAAAGACAAAACCTTTGTGCTTGAGGAATAAGCAGGAAATCCAACGTAATTAAAACACAAATAGCAGTAAGGTGCAATTTTACATACGGCCGTTTCGAAGCTGCAAAGGAGCTTATTCAGTGCAAAGAACTTAGTGGCAGCTCAAAAAGCCGAATGCACTGAAGAAGCTCCACAACACATAAAAAATAGACTATATTAGTGAAAGCTAGATCCCAAGCCATTATACCAACATACGACAAAAATTAGGTCACATTGAGAAAGTTTTCACTCAAATCGAGATATAAATCAAGCAAAAAGGAAGAACTTTATGATAGGCAATTATCCTGAATATACCTCGTATTGGAGCGCACATTAAATTAATCACCATTACTTCTTATATTTAACCATTCAACAAGCGCGCCCATGTACAAAGTTCAACATTTTCGTAATTTTGTATGGTTTGTTTTTACATGTAAGGTTTGAATGTTCTAAGCAGTTTCTATTTATAGCTACACCCATTCTAATGCAGTTCTGATTTTCTGACCCTTGTATCCCTTTACATTCCTTGTAGGTCGTGATTTAACCATGGTAAACCAGCGATTATACTGGATTACAATACGACAAAAGTAGGAGTTGATGTAGTCGTTGCAATGTGCAGCTATTACACTGTATCCCGCATATCACAAAGATGGACAATCTCATTGATTTTTAGGTTTTTGGATATAATAGGAATCATTTCGCAAGTTGTCCTTAGATCCAATAAACCGGACAGTTTTTAAATAAAGCGATTGTATCTGCATTCTTTGGCCTTTAATTATAAATGTATCTCAATAATATCAACATTTTATATCTTATCATAAAATACAGAATTGTTATTTTCAATTTGAAAAAAAAGTGTGTTACAAAAAGAATAATCAAAGTTGAAAGAGACGTTGCACTTTGTACCACGCGCGCCTGCTGGTATTCCCAAAAACTGGCGCGCTCGCTGAAGGGTTAAAGAAATTGAATTTGTATTTTCAAAATGCACTTCGGATTGTATAACCGACAAATTTTTCATAAAAAAATTTCTAGCGTTTCTTACTGGATGTGTATTCTCGGAGAGAAAAAAATCTAGATCAAAATGCATGATCTGTCCAATATCTTCTATATTATCAATATTCAAGGCTTTATTATCCATATAGTGCCCGTATTAATAACAACAAATCATTCAGTGAATTCGCATTTTTAAACCAGATAATTTTTCTAACTAACTTGCTGTATATATCTATTTAAAGTAGCTGTGTATAAAATATTTTTGAACCCCATCAGCCATTCCTATATCAATATTTCCCTTTTTATCAGATTGCATTTCTTAGGACATCCCGGCAGCCAACATAAATAATAATGAATACTTTATTTATACGCTTAAGTCCTTTCTATTTATCAAATTCTGCAATTGATGTAAGTTATTTAACACCTATTTATTTTTCATCCTGCAAAAGTGTAAAGCTTAAAGTTTTCGTCAAATGTTTTTGCTCTTATGTGAATCATGTCTAAATTGTAAGGACTTTGCCTTAAATAAAAGACTGCCAGCCTTTTTGTATTTAATGCTTTAATTGCATTTCTATACTAAATACAGGCTATTTACAATATATATAAAAAATTAAAAATCGTGGGTTCACGGCATCGACGAGGAAGGTCAGACTTGAGTTGTTGCTACAAGTCTACCCAACTCATTCAAGTCTACCTAGGCCCGACAGAATCACCTTGTCTCCGGCTCCAGCGTAACTCTGAGTAACGTAATCTCTGAATCCCTGACCTTACGAATGATAATGAGGTTGAATACTACCTCACTATTTTTGTTCTACGAGTTAATTTACAATTTTATTCAGCCTACTTCAGAAAAAAAAATGTTATAGATTTTCAACTATTATAGATTTTCAAATGTTATAGTTTTTTCAACTCACGTCCGGCGACTTTATGTATTTTCTCCAGAGCGTTCTCGAAAGTTCTGGAAAAGGCCACCTTTCTTTATTCAATTATTGTTCCCAGACGACTAGGCGCCTCCGGTCGGCAACTTCCCTTTTGTAGCTGACGAACTGTTCCACGAGCTGTCGTTAGCTCTTCCGGTCTTTATGTAGCCAAGACTGTCTCCAGCCGTCTAAATCAATTATGTGCTCAAACCGCGAGTTGGTTGGTCTTCCCGAAATTTCCACGCACAAAATATTCGCTATTGTACGGGAGTCGTTACAACATCGTGTAAAAGATAACTTCTTTGGAGGCCTACTTCTAGTTTACGAAGGTATTTATTTAAAGTTAAATATTTCAGAGATTGCTGGTTTTCCAGGATTTTATCAATTTCGAATTAGTATTCAAAAGCTCTAAAATAAAGAGCTGTTAAAGGTCTAAACCATTGCTAATAACCGAAGGGGCTTTCAAACGACATATTACATTAGCTAAATTTTAACATTTCAATTATGGTAGGGTATAACGGTGTCTGGGAAATAAAGTTAGCTATGGAGGGACGCTCAGTATAGTTGTCTCTCTAGAAATACATTGCGATTATGCGTAAATTAAGAAAAAGTGAGAGGAGTTTTGTGGAAATTATCAAATATGGACATAAAACTCAAATTTTGGGCATTTAAGAAAATAAAATTGTAATTCTATTAGCTGTTGGATGTGTACTGTAAAAGCAAATATTTTAATGAGGGAAATGAAATAAATATTAATAAAGTGAACGCACAGTACATAGGTGAACCCGGATTGCTTAATATTAATATAACATATAAAGGGATTGCTGTTTTGTTCCAGGTTTAATATGTTTTGAGTGGGAATAATTTGATAAATTACCATTCAATTGATAGATACCCTCACATATTATCTAGGAAACAAATATTAGAGCAAAAACGAGAATTTTTACCACTATATTTCAGGAAATTAAAATCGTGTCAAATTTAATCAAAATATGTCATTATGTATAAAATTCTTTAGATGAAAAAGAGAAATTAGATATTACTAGTTGGTACCCGTCAAAACATGGCGGCTAGATAAAAAAATAAATTTACTATTACACAAATTATACTCAACACAACATTACCAAATGTTGAAAATCAATGCGCAGAAACAAATTAATGTGTTTAAGCGGCCTTATGCTTAGTATCTAAAGCCAGATTTAAAAATGTCAATGGACATGCGCAGAAAGCAATTTTATTTAATTGTAGATTAACGCTAATTAAGTAGCGCGAAATAAACAATTTCCATGAGGTTTAATCTTATATTTCACAAACATAATTATCATAAAAATAAAAATGGCAGAGAGAGATCTAGAGAGACTCCTCGGAATAAACGTGTTTATCATTAAAACATGTCACTGAGAATGCGCAGAAACAGTGAGTTTCTAAAGCCAGATTTAAACATGCCACTGAGCATGCGCAAAAATAAATTTTTTTATTGTAAATTATCACTAAATGATAAAAATTGCGGTTACAAAAACCAAATTTGACAAATCTACAGATTACAATCTTTCATTTAAGACCAAAATGAAGTAAATTGATGAAGCAGTTTTCCCTCACGGACCGCCCAATAAGTCGGCTTAGCAACTTAAATATATAGATGATTTTTGCGAAAAAATTAATATACGCTTTAGCTTGAAATCCATTACATTGGCTGAGTTCAATTTATTCCTACAGCGCTGGTTACGAGCACAATTCAAAAATTTTACTTATCTTCCTTAAATCTTCCTACAACAAAAGCTGTAACCTAAAATGAAGGATGATCTACCAATAAGATAGGAAGAAATCAAGTCTCATGGAAACTTAAATTAGGAAATCGTAACTATTCACAAAAGAGCAAAAGTTTTAAAATATAAAAGTTTGATTTTCTTCTTTATCGTGTGTCAGCGTGTCTGCGAGAATGCTGAGAGACCCATCTTTCATTAACTTTCAAGCATCCTAATATTTAAATTGCAATTTTATTCAAGATTAGTTATCTCAACTTTTATAAGTCTTATTTCCAAGAAAAGCATTACTTTCGATGGTATTTGAAGGATTAATATAGAAATGAAACTTAGAGGGAGATGAGGCACTTCTGCCTCTCAAAAGTGGTTACATACATTTGGCTGCAAAGTTTTGGAGAATGTCTTAAAATTCTTTCCAATTACTCTAGCTGAAGTGTTTCGTGAAGTTTGTCGTATCATTTGATATAATTTCGTTTCTGTTCCTTTTGTTGTAAAGATGTCCAAGTAATTTGCCTTTTATAACTTGTCTTTTGTTCACTTTTTATTATATCTGTATATCTGGGCTATCTGAATTTTTTTAGATTTTTTTTTCTTTGAAATAGAAAACTGTTATGGATAGTAAAAAAAATAAATTAAGCTTTTAAATAGCGTATAACATGTTTAGATCTTTCATAGGAGAAATGTTTTTAAAAGGAGTCTGTCCAGGGAATGTCACTGAATCGATAGAGAAATAACGACAGTAATCATAAAGTAAAAACTACCTTTTCCGTAATGAGACTGTATATTTGGGGACTTCAACCTTCAGCGGGGGAGTCAATTTTTGGAACACCAGCAGGCACGCGTGGCCCAAAGTGCAACGTCTCTTTCAACCTTGATTATTCCTTTTGTAATACACTTTTTTTTTCAAATTGAAAATAATAATTCTGCGTTTTATGACAAGATATAAAATGCTTATAATATTGAGATATGTTTATAATTAAAGGCTAAAGAATGCAGCTAAAATCGCCTTATTTCAAAACTGTCCGGTTTATTAAATCTAAGGACAACTTGCGAATAGATTCCTATTATGTCCGAAAACCTAAAATCAATGATATTATCCATCTTCATGATATGCGGGGGATACCTTATAATAGCTGCACATTTGATCGAGTACATCAACTCCTGCTTTTGTCGTATTGTAATCCAGTATAACCGTTGGTTTATGAAGGTTAAATCACGACTACCAATGAATGGAAAGGAGTACAAAGGTAAGAAAATCCGACCTGAATTAGAAAGGGTGTAGCTATAAATAGAAAGTGATTAGAGCATTCAAACATTACTTGTAAGAACAAACCATTCAAAATTACGAAAATGTTGCACTCTGTACAACAACACGCCCGCTGGGGACCCGCAGAAGGGTTAAACTGAGCCCATAGTAAAACAAAGTCCTTGGCACGTATTACATCTTACGTTAAAAAGGTATTTCGTAATTATTGCAGAAGCATCATTAAAATTAGGATTTATGTAAGTCGAAGAATTGCCTTTAAAGTCACAATGTAATAAGGATGTATATTTTGTGTATTTTTACTCTACGAGTATAGTACTCGGTTGAATGAATTGGGCAAAACTCGTTAAAGGATATTTTGCATGATACATATAACTAACAAGAAATTTAACAATACTATAATCTACATAAATATGAATTAGCTCAACTTAAAATCTTACACTGTTCTAACTGCAGCACTAGGCAAAGCAATTTTTTTTAAATAAATAAAAAAAATCGAAAATTGACAAAGTGAGCAACTCTGTATAAGTTTATTTGCTCTTTTTCTGCATCCATAGTCGTAACAATGGTAATAGACGAAATATAGGGTTGTGATTTGTCAGATTTTAAAGATTTAGAAGACAAGGGTGTAACACTTAGAAAAGACCCCATAGAATTAACTGCTAAAGAAACGCCTGTATGGGCAGAATTTTTACTTGTCCTTGTCAAATGTATCTTAAGGACAGATAATTTTTTTCTGTTTTAAAGTATATTTTATTGTGTAAATTTTTCCATGATATATTCTAAAACGGTGATAATTTAAGAAACTGTTGCGAGACTAGAGACGCAATTCAAGCATTTCTCTTAGGTCACTTAAACTGATTTTACGTAGTTTATAGTCGAATTGTGCTACCAGAAATTTAATCTCTTTATTAATTAAATATGAAATCCATTGTTCATCAGCTGATCATTTTAAGTGGAATTTTTTTCCTCTTCCAGTAATCAGAGGCTCACTATGTCATCTTAAAAATTATGAATTTGTATAAGCATGTAGGAATTGTCAACAGTAGGAATGTTATAAGTCCTAGTCACTAGTAGTTGTGTATAAGCTTTTCGCCTCAATTTTCTATCTGATTAGCTGAACTTCCGATACTACTTTTCTTTTTCTCTAGTGTCAGTGGAGAGTAGAAAATTAATACTGTAAATAAATATAATTATGTCTAGCTATCTGCAACCATTTTACCTTTTGAATAACTGCTAAGAACCACTTCAACATGAAAATATGAATGGAAAAAATGCCTATCAGTGTCATTTCAGTATTACCGTAAGACGGGGGCTACTTACAGGGCCAGTGTATTGTTCAAGCCTGTTGTCAAGCTATCGACTCAAACTTCGTGTGCTGAAGGCGAACACATTGTACTGTACAATCAACTTCTACAGGTAATTATTTTTTATTGTAAATATGTTGGTTAGATTGTGTAGCAATATAACTTTTGTGTAGTGATATTTCAGAGAGATATGAGAACATAACCTAAATGTCAAAATGTGTCGGGGTTACTTTGTGACACATTGACACTATTGCAAAATAACCCACAAAGTCAACCCACCTCCTCCAGCCACTCGATATTGCATTTTTCCGTCCCCTAATGTACCACTGGAGGGAAAGAAGTATTGACTATCTGGAAAAAACTACCCGAAGGAGCAGAATGTGCCGAAACACGAATTTTCTCATCTTCTCAAAGAAATGATGGCTGCCCTGGGCACCCGAGGTCTCTTTGATGTCAAATACATAGATAAAGCTATCCAATATTTGTAATAGATGTATATAATTGTGTATCAAGCTTTTGATAAGCGTTTTACCGTCTAACTTTGTGTCAAGTAATTTTTCCTCTTGGATTTCAAGGCAAAAACACAGATGTCACAAAGTAGCCTTTAATACTTTACAATTATATTTAGTCGACCTTCCGACAGTAAATTTACTGAACCTATGACCTAGACCAGATAAACTACTTTTGTTCTTTAGATTTATTAACTGGAATGTGATCAACTACTGAGCCTAAATTTTAAGAAATGTTTCCTGTAGCTATTTATGCTAATTATTCATTCTTATTTTTATGACAATGCAGAGCACAACGTGTTACATGCTGTAGTCGTATTACTATAATCAAGTATATAAAGTTGTATCCACGTTTTTATGTTTCTAACTTGTGGGTGTGTAGGTTGTAGCTGTGTGGACTCCCGAATGTGAGAAAAAGTAAAACGAGTTTACTTTTTCTCTCGTGGGAGAAATTTTACGTCAAATTTAACACACTCAGCACCAGACAAATTGTTTCCTGAAATACATCATAACATAAATTAGTCTCTTGTCTCTACTTATTGTTTCTTATACGTCAAATAATAATAATACAATGCTAATGTAAAAAATACGGTTAATACATATGCATTTTTTTGGGTTCAGTGTGTTATTCTCTTTTCTACTTAGCTTTAAAATTTATACAATTCTTTTAAAACATACTAAGAAGTGATATATAACTAACTCTGTTTAATTATTTAATATTATGCTCTTAAATCTGGGACTAGACTTTTCGCTACAGATTAAAGACTGCATGTTTTAAAATTTATACTTTCCTCGCGTCTTGAGAAATGGAGTTACAAGAACAGTATTTGAACAAGTAAATACGCAGCATTGCATAGCCTTTTAAGTATTCAGGTCGTAATTTAGAAAATAAAATATAGGTCTTACGGGGAGCACCGCAGCACATTAAATAAAGTATATATTTTAAGAAAATTGTTTTGTCAAAAGTAATTTAGGTAATATTGTATTTTCAAACATAAAGCATATATATTAAATATGCAGGTAAGATTCTATGAGGAACAGTTAGAACTGAATTACGGTCTGAGACTTATCAGAAAATTAAAAATGCATGTTTTTAGTTTAACTTCCGTAATAAGTTTTATATATGAGTATTGCTATCCATCGAGAAAAATGTTTTGATATTTTTCTATAAATGGATTCTTTTAATATCCACAAAGACTAAATATTTCGTATATTTGACTGAGACTTCAACAATGAGGAATTTTGAAGAAAACATTACGAACAGGATATTTCAGTATTGTTCTCCATCTATCATATCAAAAGACAATGATAATAAAATAAAATTTATTAAAATAATGGTAGTCTTTTTATTAAAATAGTAGTTATAGTCGTACTTGTACAAAATGTATCAGCCTCTTGTTTCCCGATTTTATTTGCAGAAATTCTCCGCTTGTATTTGATTTTATCTGATTCAAATTAGCTGAATATTTTTTATTGTGGTTGAGGAGTTCATCTCGTCATTCTGCATTTTAGTTCAAAGAACACTTGTACACAAGGGGTTAAGTACAATACCAAATGCTAAAAAAATATAATAAGTGGAACACATAAGTATATTTCTAAATTTGAACGTTTAATTTCTTATAAATTCACAAATGAAAACTAGAAAAATAGTGTTTTTATATTGTGTGCAAAAATTAAATTATAAAAGCTCGCCAACATAAGGTAAAATTACATCAGATATTAATATATGAAATTGCATGTTTTTAATAAGTTTGTCAGTGATGATCTGGGAAGTTACTCGCATATCTTGTAAAGAGACTTATAAAAGCCATTAGGATTTCACTGAAGGCAACACACAGTTAATAATTTGAAAGCGTCACATTCTCAATCCTCATTTTTCCTCATTTGTTAAAACGTATAATGACTTCATTTTGAAGTTATAATAATCTTGTAAACTTGAAAATATTATCATTCAGTCTAAAAGTACATATTTTCTTTACCTAGGGGTATAATAAATGATATTTTGAAAACTTTCGTTCGTGATATACCATCCAAGATGTTGAAAATCTCCATATATATATACGTTGAGATTCAAGCTATCAGCAGCAAAGTATACGTCTTAAAATCGTCCTTTATGAATGTTGTTAAAAGTTAACTAAAGTATCCGCTTTTTCCATCCAATATATTCCAAAATCCATTTGAACACTTTACTGGAGCTCTATTAATGCAGTCTATTTATTTTTAATTCCAACTGT
This sequence comes from Dolomedes plantarius, assembly GCA_907164885.2. Classification (NCBI taxonomy): domain Eukaryota; kingdom Metazoa; phylum Arthropoda; class Arachnida; order Araneae; family Dolomedidae; genus Dolomedes; species Dolomedes plantarius. The sequence continues at coordinate 114,080,158 of OU015494.1, forward strand.
AGTATTTCAGAGCGAAAGATAAATTCCTTTTGCGGGAGAACACAAAAGTACTATGAGTTTAAAATGTTATAAATGATGACTTGTTTGTTTCTATACGCAGATCCATTGTGGTGACAAAGATGGTTTTTACTTAGATGGTCATGCAAAAATTCAAAGGCATCTTCAGTGTAAATGTGTCACGTGAACTTGGATGAAGAGAAAGCAATAATTTGTCATCACTGCTTTCTTTGATTTCTAAAAACAGGTTTTATAGATATTATCTGCTGTGTTATAAATGGCATCTTAATACCATCCCTGCAAATAAAATAAAGTAAAATAAAACTCAGCATCAGGACATAAAGTTACAAATTATTTAAAATAAATATCCTCTGGCATCCTTACAGCATTCATGCAAATGACTCCAAATATTTCAATCCCTTATGAAGACTAGTCTGCCTTCGATTTTTAGGTCTAAAATTCAAATTCAAATGGAAGGGAGAATGGCTTCCATGCAATGACTCCTCCGAACATAATCACTCAGCTTCTGACAACATTCTTCACAATTTCAATCATTGGCAAATTAAAAATTTCTTAGAAAAGAAACACCGCTTTTTTTCTTTACATTGATTATTGTGTTGACTCTATTTTTTTTAATCTTTTAAATTCGTTTTTTGTTCCAGTAAACCAGAATTTTTTTCCCTTTAAATCGATAACTAGAAATAATTATTAGAATTTATAATAATATGCATTTTTAAAAAGACATAACTATTAGTCTAAAAAAGCAATTTTAATTTGTTCATTTCACAAAAAATACTTTTATATTTTTTCTGCGATTATTAAATTTTTCTTCGCGCTTTTTTTATTTCTAGATACAATGACTGCTCGAGAAAGCCATGCAAATTTCTAAAGTATAGTCTTATAAACTTAAAAATGTTTTATATTTAATCCGAAATTGAAATCAATTTCTGATGGAATTCAGTTTTTAGGAATCCCAGTGTATCATTTTAAACGCTACCAATGATCAATTTATTTGGGAAACTTCATGAACAACCATATTTTTAAAACCAATATTTTTTAAACATAATGGTGAGTATACAGGGGGTTCCAAAATTCGACCGACAAATTCAAAGGGGTGATGATAGGCATCAAGACAAGGAATAATCGCATAGGAATGTATGACCGGAAACACAAACCTGACGCTGGAGGGCGCTGTTTACTTAATCGGACTGTACCTCTTACCAGCCCCACTAGATGGCCGGAAATTTCCTGGAATCGCATTTTTCTGGAGGAGGTAGAAAACTCAAAAACAAAACATAATCACATAGGAATGTATGACCTGAAACGTAAACCTGGTCAGCAAGAGGATAAACAAAGATTCAGAAATGTTGGCTTTTCATTTCTGCACCTTTATCCTCTAACTGACCAGGTTTGCTTTTCCGGTCATACATTACTATGTGATTCTGTTTTGTTTTTGAGTTTTCTACCTTCTCCAGAAAAAAGCGATATTTCCGGCCATCTAGTGGGGTTGGTAGGAGGTACGGTCCGATTAAATAAACAGCGCCCTCCAGCGTCAGGTTTGTATTTCCGGTCATACATTCCTAAAAGATTATTGCACATCTTGATGCCTATTATCACCCTTCTGAATTTGTCAGTGGAATTTTGGAACACCCTGTATAGAAATCCTGAGTTTTTATTGAGATTGTGTATAAGCTTCAGCTAGACGATAGAGAAATGTCTCGAATTTTAAATAATTAAAAATTTCTTCAAGTCCTTAAGTGTCCAATTTATGTTATGTGAGAGCAAATTATATTTTCTGAGATTCAAATCAATTGTAAAAGGAACCAAACATTCCTTGTTTAATAGCATTAACTATTTGGTTATGAGTCTGCATCATAAAATTTATTGGAGGCGGACTAAAACCGAAATAAATTCGTATTGGAAAAAAATATATATATTTTACGACAATGAACTCTATAGATAGTCGTATGCGTTATACCAATATCCTTTTAAAGCTATAAAACAAAGAAATTTATCTCTCGAGATAACATAAAATGAAATTTATTATTAGACTTTCCTCTTCATTTCCTTGTGAAAACTTCTTATGCTAGTCTGGGTTGGTAAAGCAAGAAATTCATAAATCAGACTGAAAGCGACATTTTCATATGTTCAATTTAGTACGTTAAGTTTTAGATTAATTTGTCACAGAAGCGTTATTTAAAATTGTATATGATGAAGGGTAGTAAATTGTTACACTTTTAAAACTTCCAACGGCAGACCGTTTAACCTAATTTAAAACAGTTGTTTATTTAATTTTTAGTGTTGATGACGGAAAATATTTTCTTTGGGCAGATTACAAGAAAAAAAAAACCTATTTGAATTGAGAAGGGGAACACCTTTCCACAGAAAAGCTAAATCGTTTTAGTCAAATAGAAAACTAATAAATGTTCGCAGACATTTGAAAAGGAGACATGCACGGTCTAGTGCATTTGATAAATCCTCAAGCTCTTTTCGAAAGCTCAGGAGAGAGGGGTATTTTGTCTAGAATTTTCCCAGTGATGACAAAATCTTTGTAGAGCGCGACAGGGGTTCATTCTAACAAAACTTTCTTTGAAATCATTTGGAGATTATTATAGGTCTAATACATATATAAATTGAGGTAAGAGGTTTGGCAAAGCAGCTGCGCAAATTATATCAAGCAAAGTGCCAACTCGTTTAATTTTAGTGCCTCGAATATTTTGTTAGTTCCACTTTGCATATGAGCTACGAGCATTAAAATTTCCATAAAAGCTGGTGATGGGATTATTAAAGTAATAGAGAAATTATGCATAGAAGTTTTAAAATGTTATTCACTTAAAACACCTAAGTAATAAAATTAATTAATGGGTGACTGAGCATTATAAAATGTTGACTCTCTAACGGTACAAACACTGTTTTGGGTTTGCTGGAAACTCTATAAATTACGCAAAATTTATTTCTGCAAATTTTGTTTCTTTCAATGTTATCAGATGTATAATTTCAAACGACCACTTTAAATGCTATAAAGTACGTGGAATTTATTTAAAGTCATAAGAAACTAAATTGAAATCTATAAACAACGGCATTTTCCTCAGTCTCGTAGTTTAAAGGGAGATGAAGACTTTACGACTTTAGATAAAGATTCAATCTATCATACACAATGTTTAAAGGCTAAATGGATTCATATGATTACAAAATTGTTCAACCCACAACTGTAACTAAATATTTCCGCAGTTGTTCTTGAATTATTTTTAGAATTATGACAACAATTTAAGTCGTGGCGAAATTATATTGCAGCTCTACATATAACAGGTGCATACCAGTTGGAAAAAAATAATTGGTTTCAAAGGAGAAATTTTTTATTTTTATTTTCACTGTCTGTATTATAAGTTTAATGAATGTCTGGATTATAATTTTAATGAATAGCATTTCATGGTAGCTTTAAAACTGTGAAATAAAATTCTTACAATTACAATAACTACAACTTAATTTAAAATATTTTTCCGATGCGGGGATACCCTTGTCGTAGACATTCACCATTATTAACCGCTGTTTTACAGGCTTCCTTGTTATGGGAGCACCATATAGTTGATCCAGTATCACTCTCTATGAGGGGGACTACACGGAAACTACCATGCCTTATTCGGGATTTAAACCCAAGCCCACTGCGTGGCAGCTCAGAACTCTAACAACTATACCATGTGTGTGTGGGGGGGGGGGGTCAGTTAATATATAATTCAAACTGTAAATTCAAATAGTAAAATCTCTTTAAAATGTGCTATAATTTAGCATAAAAAATGCATAAACCCCGTTTCATTAAATTATAAGTTTTGGACTATATAATGGATAATTATAATGGACTATTTGTTACGATACATCGATATATTTAAGTATATTTGACACGTAGACAAAAAAAATCGAATGGGGGCACAGTTTTTGGCAAAAACATAATTAAAAGCCATTGTTGATCAATTTTATAAAGGGTAAATAATCTTACTTCTAAGATAGTCCCGAAAGACTCGTGCCAACCCCTCCGCCTATGTCCATGTGATATACATTAAACGTTTGATCAAAAAACAAAGAGTAATTAGTAAACTTTCTGAAAGTAGTCATTTTTCAGCCTTTTATAAATCAGAACTAATTTCCTTATTTTTTCCTTGAATTTAATTTCCTTATTACTCTTGAATTTTTTCTCAGTTTAGTAATCTCGAGTCCACTGGTATAAATGTAAAAAAAAAGTTTTTAGATAAAAAATCCCATTAAATTTTAAGCAATTATTCAATACTTGAAGTCATTTGTAATTCATAGATTAATTAGAATTTATCTGTTTTATTTGCAAAAGAATTAATATTATATAAATGCCTTAATTGTGTTTTAGAGAAAGACTTAAGAAACTATATTTTATGAAATTTTCTCTTGAAATATTTCATAGCAATCTAAAAAGATTTTTTGTAAGACTGAAACTTCCTCGAAAAAACACACTGAAGTAATTTATGAAAAGGCAGAATTTTTTTCTCGATGTTGCGTTTCCATATTCTGGATCAAGAGCAGCACTTGCTGAACTGCAGTATCAATATCTACTTACATCTCCTAAGATAAGCTTATTATGAGCATTTGATTAAAAAATTTAACGCAATATTATTTAAGCTCAGTCATATTAAAACAAATATAGGGGTATTTTATGGGTTTTTTTTAAATCATGTAGATTTTATACATTTACAACAGAAAACTGAAAAATAGAATATTTTTTTCCGATCGTAGAAAAAACATTAAAAGAATTTTCTATATTTTATTTTTTCTGCATTAAACTTAATAGATTACAGAAGCGAAATAAAATGAAAAACAGGAAATGACAAAATGTCAATCCTTGACAAATATTACGCTTGTTTAAAAAATAGTTTTTACTTGTTATGACATTAATATAAATGTCAAATCGCAGGAATAATTTTTGGCTTCCGTACATAGTTATATGTATAAACACAAATTTTCATGCAAAAAAGAAAAAATTCTTGTAGCAGAGTATTTCATATATGAAAAATCTGTATTTTTTTTCTTCAAATAAATTGCTTCTTTCGTCTTACTACGGACTTTGTAAATGAAAAAATTAATAATAAAAAAGCCAGTTAAAAATTTAGATGGCAATATACATCATGCCGAATTGTCACTTATTTTTGACTCGTCTGTGAAATGAAAATATTTTGTCACAAATTACATTGCATATTAATATGTCTAGCATATGATATTTTAAGTTTAACACCCAAAATTCAATTCAACGATTAAATAGAAAAGTTCTATGCATACCTGAAGACAAATTTAGAAAAGGATTTATTACAAAATCATCTATGAAGTGAATGCATATATACATTTTTAAGGAAACATATATAAAGGGACGAGCATTTATAAGGAAATATTTATAAAGGGACGAAAATTTCTAAAAACGTGTTTTTTCAATGTTAGATGCAAATGTTTCAGTTAAGAAGTGTTACTGTATAGATTCGTCAAAAGGGCTAGAAGCAAGTTCATTAAAGAGATACTTTTGAAAATTTCACATTTTAATCTTTCTCATTTCGTATTTCCTCTCCCCCCCCCCAACACACACACATATGAAATTGTTACATCAAAATTAACACATTTATAGCATGAAAGAAAATTAGCGTAGTTGACAGTAATTAATTTTTTTAACTTTGGGGATTTTTGGTTTATTGCTGAAAAAAAATCTGGTTTGCAATTTTTAAGAATCGTTTTTTACTATAAAAACTAAACAACAAAACTGTAATACAGACAATCAAAGGAATATAAATAAAACAGAAAATTCATCAAATAGTAAAGCTTTAGACACATCTTTCTGTACATCGTAGAGACGAATGTATAATGTAATCATTCCCCATAAGTCTAACTTTTATGCCGGCTAAATTTATATTTAACTTTTCAAATATAATAATTTTATCTGAAAAATATCAGAAAATTATAAAATATGGATGTCTTATTTAACAAGTACTTGATACGAAAAAAGACTTTTTCTTCTTCTTGCCTCTTGCCATTTTTTAATTAACCGAAGCATGCTAGTCCATTTTCTTTAAATGATTCAGGTTAAAGTCTTCTCGGAGATTTCAGGGATTTTAAAAAAAGTTTATACTTCAAAACCACAGAAAAACAATAGTGATCAACTACTCATGGCACTAAGATATTCCGTTTAAATGATAATGCACAAACATGAAGCAGTTTTTGAAGCAGCCTTTCATTGAATTTTGTTGGCACTTCAGACTTACGTGTGCTGCATAAAAAATAAGAGTATAGCATGAATGTAGGTGGTATAACGTATCGGGAGGATAGTAATTGACAAAAATTTGACTCTAGCATTTTTCTAATCGATCTAAACCAGTGGTTCTTAACCTTTTTAATAGTCAATACCCCCTTGAATCTCGAAATAAGCTTCTCACACCCCCTTTAAAAATGTTTCTATTTTTTATTTAGGGAAAGACATTTATTGCAAGATAATTTATTGATTTCATAAAAAAAATTAATGCATTTACAATACATACTATATTATTACATATAAAACAGTATCTACATTTTTTAATGGCTACGTTGTTTGTTCATAATTATCCTTTAGAAACGAGGCTCTTTTTGAAAGAGCCACACGTAAGTCATCAGATGCATTTAAGCGATTTTTGGCTTTTATTTTTATGTTCTAAAGGTATGAAAAACTCATTTCACAAAGGTAAGTGGTGGCAAATGGTAAAAGTGTCTCTAATGCTGATTTTGCGAATCCTGGATAAAGTTCTAACTGCGTACAGCAGAACAGTCCAGTTTTTCCAATTCCATTTCAATACGCGCATTAGCTCGTATTGCGATAAGATCGTCTTTTAATAAAACGTTGTCGTCCATTGAATTTAGGTCAAACAAAAATGGATTGAGTATCCATCTATTAATTTTACTTATATTTGCCGTGTGAAAGTATCCATCAAATGATTCACTCAATTGGTATTTTCATTAAAAATTTAGAACCTTCTTTCGCACCCCTAGAAATTCTCTCTCGCACCCCCAGTTAAGAACCACTGATCTAAACAAAATTCGAAAACATATTCTTTAAAGTTATACAAAGATGTTTTTATCTGAGATGAAGTTCCTTGTTCTAATTATTTCGGTGGGAATTCTCTCTTAATACTTGCTTAATTCTGTTTCCCTCATCTTGTTTTTCTTACTATAATCCTTTTAAGAGATATTTTCATAAATTCAATTCCAGTTCTTGTCATATTTTCTCTACAGGGTCGAAATTTTGAGATCGAAATAGTGTGTTCATAGGATTCCATTTTAGGTTTGGTTTAGACAGGACGATGGCCGAATATGGCCGAATAGCTAGGGCACTGGCATTTGGTTACAGAGTCTGTGGGTTCAAGGTCCACTCTTGACATGAACATTTATAGCCGTTCGGAATCTGCTATAAGCAGTAGGTCCCGGTCTAATTGGTCTCTTGTGCAGAAAAAAATGACCGTAGGGCTCGAACATACTTTTTTAGGTTTGGAACAAAACAAATCATTTTCGTTTGGAAAAACGGTATTGAAAACAACCTAAAAAATTTATTTTTGATTGAACAGAGCACTGATCAGAAATAAATCATGATGATGGAGGAGTTACAGTTTGACGATATATGTCATTCACGGGAATCTGAAATTTTGAGTTTATTGTTCAAGTAACGGATTAGTAAATGATACCTTGATATTTTAAAATGACACTTTATAATGAATATAAAGAGCACAAAAAGCTCATTCAACTGTAGAATCTAGACAGTAATCTTTCGCTGTATGATAGAGATGCGAATGGTTTTAAAACATAACTTGAAATATTCTCACTGAAAATGCTGTTTTTAGGCAATATTTTAAGAAATTTAACATTCCAGTTCTTCTCACATTT
>OU015494.1:114098065-114165565 GCA_907164885.2 Dolomedes plantarius
TAATTTTGTTTATTTTATTTTGAAAATATAAAGTAAAACTGACTACAAAGCTAACTCTGTTTATTGCCTATAAATCACGATGTTAAAAGCGATAACATTAATCATTAATATATATATATATAAATTATGGGACATTTAATGCCCTTAGAGTTCTTTGGTGACTGTCACTTGGGCAGTGGTCCTGATTTATTAAGTATTGAACTTTTTGTAAATAGGTGACCAACAGAGAGGGGGGGGGGGGATTCAATCAATGGACAGTCATGCCTTGTGTTTAAAAGGATGTGTTTGTTCTTTTTAGAACTAAAACACTTATTTTAAATTAATCAGTTTCAAGTTTTATCTCTACTGAAATTTTAATTTAATTGATAGATTGTGGAATCAAAATATGCATACTTTCATGAGTATCTTTTATTCTTCATTTCCTGAAGTATTCTTCCTGATTTAATAAGATTTGAGAGTCAAAATATTTTTAATCCATTTTCATTAAATTTCTAATTCCTCCGCTACGAAAAATTTCTCTCTTTGGACTTTTTTATGATTTAAATTTATCTAGTTTTTAATTGCAAAGTAGAACGTTCCTTTATTTACCGTTCCATCCTATATAATAAATCAAACAAAAAAAATTTCTGCGTGTAATTGAAAAAACTTTCTCACATTTTTGTTTTTCATTTCAAATTAAAAAATACGTATTATGAGAAATTAGGGAAGGAAAAATTTCTATGAATCTGTTTTTTTTCCAAATATAACTTCGATGCTAATATGAGGAGAAGTTTAAACTATGTAATATTTGGGAATATTCTGAAAATTCAACCACGTGAAAGTGTTGCAAAATGAATATTTATCTTACAATTTCGGAAAGTGTACGTGACTTTTGTGGAAACAACTAAACAAATGGAATATTTCACCAGCATAATATTCTTGAGTCATCGGATAATTGTTTACATTACATGCTTGTAAAACACGGCTAAGATTAAGTAGACAGAAATGGTAATTACACAAGAAGAGAAAGCGGTATTATGAGACGTACCTTATACAACATTTGTTAATGGAGATAGTTATCTAAATATTTTAGTTTCGGAAAAGTTTTACTAACCAAAATTCTTAAGATTCAAACAAGAGCGGGGATGCTAGTCTACACACACAAAAAGAATTTTCTCCATATGGACTGTTCGCACAGATTTATGTCGGGAAATTGTAGTATATTCAACTGAACATAATCATTTTTATTCAAATTTTGTTTGTTGGTAAGTATGTAGATATTTGGGGGGGGGGATATTGAGCCTTCTGATGAAGATATCTTTTATCTATCGGTGATAGGAAGTTACCCCAATCGTCTTTATTTGTGTAGCAGTTAACTGGGATTCTGATAGAAACACGATATATATTTATTGATTCTAACGTTTATTCTTTTATTTCACTTAAAACTGGCATCTCATTCTAATATTTTTCTTTCATTATGAATTGCTTCTTTTAGTGTTGAAATTACTTTCAACTGGTGTTTAAAATTTAAATTATTAGCATGAATTTTGAAAAGTGAGTTTTTATTAAGAAAAAATCAAGCTAAGCAAATACTGAGTTAAATTACATCGGGTATAACAGGCAGCTGAGTTTCGAAACTGAAATCGAAGTGTTATTTAATTCTATTCATATAATACAACATTTTTACTGGTAGTATAAATATTTTGTCTCTAGGAAAAAAATACGTTTATAAAGCATGGTCTTGTTGCAACAAAACGCTGAAAAAAAATATTGGCAGTGCGCGGGGGGGGGGGGGATAAAAATAAAAGGATCGTTCTTTCTAGGAAAGAAAATTATAGTGAATTGTTTACGCAAAAGAAAATTTTAAAAAATATTTTGAAAGAATGAACTAACTCTTCAGGAAAACCTCCTTTTGGCATGAATTCAAATTCTACTATATAGGTCATTTTCCGTAAAAAGGAATTATATATGGTCTAAAATAGCACCCTATAAAGCTTTCATGGAATTGGTTCTAATATGACTCAAACGTCATAATCTTATATACAATAGGAGAATGTAAAAATATTATTTCATATGAAAATATCGCTCTATTTTCTCCCGTTTCTATAAAGAAATATATCTGCGGTTTCCTTTTAATCTTTAACCATCTTATACCTTTTTTTTATTTCTACATAAATTTGGTTTGAAAGATTTAGCTTTTATAAATTTTTGGTTATAAAATGTTATTCTCTCTAATCATAAATTATATACATAGTTTTACGTAACTTTAAATAGTTTCTTGACCCTTATTTCAGGTAATTAAAATCAAAGTAAATCATGCTGTAAATGGTACAGAAATTTGATTGCTAAATTGTCCAAAATAACATTTTACAATAATTATCCTTGAATTAACACTTCTCATGTTGAAGGTTTGTGCAAAGTAATGGGATAAAACCAAACCATTGTGTATTATTTTTAAATAAATATATGATATAGTGCTTTATTTAGACAAGGCAAGAAACTTCTCATTCACTGCATGTACGAAAAATTAATACAGAAATAAAGGGTCAAACTGAGTGGGAAAGTGGTTCATTTCCCACTCAGTTTGGTCTACATTAATTACTAACGTCGATTATTGGTAAAATGAGAGCCAGAGATCCCTGTCGGTAATTTGGAATTTTTTATTTAACTATTTTGCTAATTTATTAAACACATGTATAGATATAAGCATTCCATAACAAGAAACAAGTTTATGTAACCAGTTTCAAAATACCCAAGCACATTCGTTCAATATTCATCTTAGCGCCATCCGTCTTTATAAAAGTTGTAACCTACATAAATCTGTATGATTCGTTTCGAAATCCAAAAGTTTGATTTATCAAACATGAAATAAAAATGGCAACTTTTCAAAAACAAAATAAAATAAAACCCCTTAAAGTAGTCCAGAATTGGGATCTCTTGTAAAGACAGCCATATATATTCTGTTGAATATTTTCAGCTTTGATAAAAAATTTTAAAATGACGTTGTAAGATATGCCTGCGTCGTATATATTAATTCTCACATTGATTGATTTACTACGCCTGGCCTTTGACAAATATGCAGCTTTTGTACCTCGAAGAAGTCTACTTTGGAGCATAGTCAATAACATGAGTATTCTATATTTCAGTAGTAACTGTTTCTGAAAATGTGATAGTCCCAGAAAATCTAGTCTCGCTTAATTAAGCTAGCAGGCATTTTGCCATTACCAAGGTAATTCAGCATTTTTTAAAGGAGCAGTGAATCGTTACTTCATTCTTCCTTTTTCTACCATGGACTGCAGTGAATGCCAAACATTAAGTATCATATTAAAAAGAAATAGAATATATTTTCTGAGAGATATATCTGTTGAATTTTTCATATAAATTTAACTTTGTTGTCTAGCCTTGCTTTAGTAACAGCGTCTGCTTTCTATTGGCCATCATATCCATTCAATTTATGTAAGTTCGAGTCCAAATTCAAGGATACCCTTGTATATACGCTTGCACGCTCAATTTTTTACCGATTAAACATCACTAAGCTGTTTACAAAAGGACATGAAAACTATCGAGTAAGTTTTATTGCTAGAAACAAGAAGAAAATTTTGAGCATACTTAGACAAAATCTTCTAAAAAGTAAGATTCAAATGTTGTTTTTGAGAACATAATTTTGCATTTTAAATGTCGATGTACAGACCACTTTCTACTATTAGATTATGGTACATTAATATATAATCCATCAATAGATGTATATCGTTGAGCATATTACATGAAATTAATCGCAATTTTTACATCATTATAGAACGAATCAATATCCCATATGCTTTCATTCAGCATTTTTCAAAATAATTGCATTTAAAAAACAATTTGAATGTATAATTTCAATAAGGGACTTTCAAAGATTAAATACCAGAGATAAAGCCTTTTACCAATTAATATAAGCCTTCCGGTAAAAAGGTGTTTAATACGTTATAAAATACTTTCGTTTGTTATGAGCAATTTATTTACTTTTTTATTTTTACATTCACACTAAACACTACTAATTGTTTTTAATGCAGATATTCACTCTTCCTCGATGCAATCAAAACTACAAAAAGATGAATGTTTCCACATTGAAGATTTTTTTAATAAAAACGAAGATTCTATGCTTAGTAACTGCTGTAAATTGACAGTATATGATATTAAGAGTAAATTCCAAAAAGATCAGTCTCATACCATGTATGAATGGTAAATTTGAAAATTTTATATAAGAAAAGCATTACTTTAACTGATGCACAAGCGATTCAGTCTAATACATTTAAACAGAACGAACCAGTTTCTATATTTTCCAGGGACTTAAAAACATTTACTTTACTGCCAAAGTAACTGTATCTGTAGAAATCAGCTATGCATTCCAGCATTGTTTGAGCAAGTATCGCATACAGCAAATAACACTCTACGATCCATTTTATCAAAGGTTTTACAGTTCTATCGTGTTCTTGTAAATTAAGGCCTTTGATCAATTTAACCTCAGTGCGGGTAGATATGTTTAATTCCATGGGTCAAAGGGTTACGAAATCATTTCAGGGGTAATACATTTCAAGAAAGATCTTTAAACTTGTGTTTTCTCGAATTAGTTCCTATGTTTAGGAATTTTAATTTCCCTTGGAAAAACGAATTTTTTGAAAATATAATTAAAATATCATTCATAAATAGATACTGGAAAAAAATTAAGTCCTATCATTAATTTAAAACACCTAGGAGAATCCTAGAAGATTCTCCTAGGATTTTAAAGTGACAACTGGGGATATGGAATACGAAAAAAATCCTTCTTAGGCTTTCCATTTCATATCAGGCTTTACCGAAGAAAAATTAATTTTTTAAGGCTTTAATTCTGAAGACTTCTTCAAAATGCTGAAATTAAAAGCCTTAAAATCTATTAGACCACAACCAAAGCCACCAATTTTTTTTAATTCTTTGTTCTCCAATTTTTATCTTTATTCATTAATTACGTTTGGCATTTTTTTAAGAGGTCGATTAAAAATCAGGATGATGAAATAAGCTGACATGATGAGTTGGTAACAAGCTTCTTTTAAATTGTCAAACGTGATATTTATGTAAAATATCAGTTAGAAATACATTACCTTATAAACAGTTACATATAAATGGTACACAGGGAAAATCTTTTCCTTTTCCTTCCTATTTTCCTGATTTTGCTTTTATACTTTCAATGTCTTGTTAAAAATTTCCCTTCATGGAAAATGTGATATTTTCATAAAATATTAATCTTTTTAGGATATAACTGTATGGGAAAACTTCATGTAACGGAGAGTTTTACCATTGAGTACGGTTGAGGAAAATTAAATGTTACTGTCCTTTTAAAATTAATCATGTTCTACCCCTTTGTCAGTGTTAGAATGAATTTAAATTAATGAAAATGTCCTATATGTGAAAATGGGTATATATGTACTCACAAATATACACATATGCGCAGATTATAGTCACACAAGGATGTGTTGTGCGTATGTATACATTTTTAAAAAGTTGACAAAGATATAAAAGCTTTTTTTTTTTAATTCTTAATATTTTGAATTGAAAAAAGTTATCAAAGTAATCATAGTCCGATATATGAGGTATATGAAAAGCAATGATACTATTATTTTAATATCGTCTTATTTTAATCATTTAAAACTATTCAATCAATATCTTCAAAGGGGAGCACTTTAGACGCTTTGTAAATCCGACCGCTAGGTTTTCGATCTCTATAGAAGCACAGGAAATCAGTTTCTGTGATGCACTTCAGAGTGTCCAACACGGCCTTTTGGATGCTGTCTATAGTTTCAAAAAGATTACCTTTGAATTCCATTTTCAACTCCGGAAACAACAAGTCGCCGACACATCAGGTAAATAAGAAGCGCGCAATGGAATGAATGAAATATGAACAAATGAGCGTCAGAGTAATGAGATTATCTTTTCCGGAATCTGGCAACATGCCAGAAATGGAACTCTTGGGGGGGAAAAAAAAACTTTTTTATGCATATTTGAACTCTATAGCCCATGCGCTTGACAATCTGTTTGAATTATATACAGAAAGTTTTGTCTCATGTGTCAATGAAATGGACAGATAAATGCGTCAGATAGGGACTCGAGATAGCCTAGTGATAGCGCGTCGGCTTTAAGGTGCTGAGGGTGCTCGGATCGAATACCGACAAGCGAAATTAAATACCTCGGTGTCTAGGCCGGATATGGGAGCGTTAAATCCGTAGACTGGATAGTCCCCCTATGAGGTCAGAGAGGATGGAAGAGGGTATGATCCCCCCAGATGTCGCTCGGTCTAAATTGTGGTGGTACCTGAATAAATCAGACTCCGACCCTTGTGGTGCTATTATAAACTGGTGCCACAGCCCTCGGCCTGCTAGCCCATATGGACCTGGTCTGGCATACATTCCGACCAGGGATCATTTTAAAAACAACAACAACAACGTGTCAGATAAATGTATCAACGATACACTGGATCAAATATTTTTAAGACTGAAGAGAATGACACCAAAACTTACTGGAACGAAATTTACAGCGAGCAAATCAGGAATCGCCTCTGAGAAATGTTGTCTTGCACTAGTGTAGAAGGTTTAATGTCATAGAAACCTGTAGAAGAAATCTTCGGTTTTTTAGATTAATTCCGATGAACGAATTTTCTTTACGAACAACACTATAGGAATTGAGGGGTAAATTCTAATAGTCTCACCTCTCTCAATTTTTTTTTTTTTTTTTTTTGGGGGGGGGAGGAGGGGGGGGGAGTCAGTACCTCGAGATCGAGAAAGTATGGCTTTCCTTTTAAGGCTTAGCAGAATACGTTCGAACTTCGCATTGTGACTTCCCGTTTGATCATCTCTCAAATTTTTCAGTAGTCTGTCGGTTTGAGTCCATCTGTTAGCATGGGTGTTTGTAGTCGTTTGGTATCAGTGTGACAAGCCTCTCCTTGATTATGTTCCTATCATCAATATACATTTTTTTACACTGAAGAGAACGACACTGAAACGTTGTTAAATGAAATTTTTAGCGACAAATTCAGTAACATTTATGGATGAATCTGTTTACGCTTTGATATAACAGGATTCAATATCATACAAACTTCTAACAAAATTGTTGGTTTTATGTTTAATTCAGATGCACAAAGGAATAGCACAGTAGGCATAGGGGAAAGCAATGACTGTAGTTTGAATTCTCATCAGTTTTGAATTTAGTTACCGGGATCTAGGAAGTATGCCCACCTACTCGTCGTTGCTGCATTTCTTCCAACTGTTCATTTCGTATTCCTATTCGAAATTAATAGGAGCTTAGTATAGCATTAAGCTTACTAATAGTGCATATCTCATGTTCTTATCTTCAACGAATTTATTAGACACTGCTCAAACATTGAAACTGAGTTCTTCATCAGTGATGACACATGAATCCTAAATGTTGAATCTTGCAGGTACTGGGCACCCGGAATTTAGTTGACTGTTTCTCGAACATTCGTAAATCTTTTCACCCCAGAAGCTCTTGCTCACGATATACAGGCTATCCACGATAATCATTCTTCATTTTTCGTGCATTTTCCTGTCATTTTCTTCAGTATGACATAAAACTGATTGAGTTTATCGTTGATCAATAATTTTCATGTCTACTTTTCAGACGCATTGGACAATGCGTATTCTTCTCGCAATTCTAGCAATTTAAAAAATACAGGGGTTATCAGACTGGAATAAAATACTTTTTCCGCTGGTGTTCAATTTTTGGCATGTTTCCCGATACCAAGAAAGATAATCTCAGTACTTTTCTGACACTTTTTATGGGTACGATTAGCCCCGAAGAGACGATTAGAGGGCAGATTCGATATTCCCGTGCTGATGCCAGTCCAGAAAGCCCGTGGGAAAAAAACATAGGTGACAGGTAAAAATTACATTCCCTCACCTGCATGTGATATCTCTAAATTGAAAATGATTTACTTGTGTCGCAAATAATCATTTTATATACTCTGTTAATCCATAACGTGTTGGGTGTGTTTGAAGCAATATACATCCAAGCAAATATTAACAACAAACAGGAATCTGAAAAAAAATCGCATAACGAAAAAGGAAACTAACGTACATTGAATATAAAATAAAATAATAACTTGAACTAAAAAATAGATAAAGGAAACATTAGTTGTGCTCTGACAGTTATGCCCTTGATAGGCGTTTATTCAAATCTGTTACATTATCTTAACGTTTGATACTATATTGGCACATTTCGAAGATAACTGCAAGTAGCAGTACGGCCAAATGGTTAAAGCACTAGACTACTGACCGACAGGTCGTCGGTTCGAATCCAGTCAGTAACTTCTGGTTTTACTTTAATTCTAATTTATGTTGCCTTTCTCAAAATTTCGAGAAAGTTCCTGTTTATTTTAATTTACCTTATGTTAATTTTATATGCTAATTTACCTTATTTCTAGAAAGTTCTTAAGTCGTATATAAGACTTCCCTCATTCTGAGGGCAGTTCATTAGTGTGATAGCTTCCTGCTCGCATCCTGCTAATAAACTTCTTTAACCGTAACAGCGTGTTAGCTTATTCGGTATATCTCACACTTCTACGTGACAATATAATAAAAAGAGCCTCCCATATGGTGTAATTGTTAGCGCTCTGGGCTGCACGCCACTGTGCTTGGTTTCAAATCCCGAATAAGGCTTGGTCATTTCTGTGTTGCACCCCTCATAGGGAGCAATGCTGACTCAGCTATATGGCCCATAATGAAGTAGCCAGTAAATCGAAGTGAATAACAAAAGTCGAATATCACACCACAAAGTGCCTCCGCATTAGACCAAATAATATATATAATAAAAAGTAAGTTTGAGAGAGCATGTCACTACAAACTCAACTAAAATTATAATCAGAAAATAAAATAATGTAACGAATGCTAGTTTTCCCTTTAGGCTAGTTTCAAATAAAATCCAATTTAATAATTAACTTTAAAATCAAACCAGTTTAGTAAAAAATAACAGCGATTCCAATTTGCAGTTTGATAAATGGTATATTAGATATTACATCTAAAAGTGCACCGTCAATTCAAATTTCAGACATTATTTTTGTCTCTTCATAAATTCCACTTAGTTAAGTAATTTGTGCTTTAATTTTTTTAAAAAACGACTGGTCATTGATATTTCGATCACGAATCTCTGTCATAGTCTAAATCACCGATAAAAATCATTAGTATATCGCTGTCTGGACTGGATCTGTCACGCTTAAAGCATTTTTTTTCTCGCCATTTCAGACTTATGCCTACTTATATGTCACATCATTTTTTCATTTGGTCACCACACATCTTATTCATTGCGTAACTAGTTATAAGAAGAAAGCAAATCTGAAGGGAGAACACTGAAATCAATCTTATCTGTCGATAAAGATTTGTCAAGGGAGTTTGTTCGATGACCTTCTAACTAGCCAACGTTTAACTTTTAAAACTTATCTCATGATAATCTTGAAATCGTACGTACAGCATTGTTGCAGAATTCCTATACAAGCTCCAAAGATTAATTAAGGTATTCTGCTTATAAACTTCCGCATTGAACAATCCGATATTGATTTATAGAGTTTCTACGCATGAAACCTCGTTTAAGCTATGGAGTCATTATTTAGTATGTCGTAATCATCTAAAATTGTGTTATCAGTTCAAGAGGTATATTTTTTAGTACTTGCCCTAAAAAAAGCATTATCTTATAGTTCAATTACCATATCAGTTCTGTATTTGACATTAGATCGCATGCATGGATTTCGTATAAAAAATTATTTTTACAGACAGTCCAAAACATCAACTTAAATAGCAAGCATATAAATAGACTAACATGCATACATGCCTGAATCACTGCATGAAAAACCTAAAGAAAATAAGGCAAGAATAAACATTACTACTGTTGGCAGATTACTTTCATTTGAGACATCAATGTAAATTTAGCTTTTAACATATTCACTTTCTTTTAGAAAAGCAAGGAATACTACTATATTTAGAGACGAGTAATATAATGATTCATTTAAAGTATGTAAAATACAACCACTCACACAATCTCCAGCAGAGTTAACATAACTTATATTAAATTAAAAAGAAAAGGCCGATCCAGTGCAAATAAAATTTTCCAATTTTTTATTCCATCACAATTCCATCGTTAAGCTTCAGTTATATATATATATATATATATATATATATATATATATATATATATATATATATATATATATATATATATATATATATATATATATATATATGGGGCGCGGGGTTGCAATAAAAACATCCACAACATAAACTAACAACCATCGTAAATAACAATGAACAATTAAAGTTTATTTACATTTAGAATTGAAAAAAAAACGTAGTCCGTCTACGACGGAATCCAAAGCGGGAGTCTTAATGTTCTCCCCGAACAGAGTAGAGGGGTCGTGATAATGTTCGTGCTAGCGGCGCCCTCTTGCGCTCGACATTACATGCGTTTGCAAATAATATTTTATGAAGTTTAAAGTTCATAGTTAAAAGTTCAGTTCTGCTTTTTGTAGATCGGCCATCCTAGCTGTCATGCGGCCTCGTATGACATTAAGCAATAGGCACTGACAGTCTCTGAAAAAGAAATAAAATGGAGCACACTTACAATACACGGAACCAAACAGGGGGTGCTCTTGTGCTGACATAGGATGGCGGGAATAACTCGTCAGTCGTCTGAATAGGGATAACGAGGATGCCATGCCAGTCGTCTGAATCAGGATAGTAGGGATGCCCTGGCTTCGTGTAGTCGGAAGCAGAAGACGTGATTATAGGACGTTCATGTTGTTCGAATTTGATGACACCGTACCGGTCGTGGGGCTTGACATCGGTCACTTTGTGGGGACCTAGGAATTTCGGTCTTAATTTCATTCCTGTTCCATACTGCGCACGTTTAATTGCACATGATTTTCTTATATTATACTTGCATTATTTTTTTCTCTTCTTAAAGGATTTCTGGTTTTCGTCCTAAATCTTAAGGATATTCTTTCTTTCTTCGTCCTTCCTTTTTTCTCTCTTTTTCATCGTTGCATTAAAATACTTATGAAATACACCATTAAAGGCAAAATCTTCTTCGTATTTCCCTTTTTCTGTTAGGGTTTTGGCCGTATGGATGTCTTCATTCCGTTCTTCGGCAATTTTAATTTTGGCGGTTACGTCGTCTTACGGCGGTTACGTCGTCTGTATTTGCAATAATTAGCACCGTGTTGCGACTTAGCGCATCAACATGTTTCATCTGTGCTCCTGACCGATGGATAACATCATAGTCAAATTCTCCCAGGAATAATGACCATCTTGCAATTTTCGGTGAAAGGTCATTCTTGCCCATTATCATCTGGAAAGCGGCACAGTCCGTTACAATTGTAAATTTGGAACCAAGCAAGTCATTCCTAAATTTTTTCAACGATTCAATGACCTCGAGAACTTCTAATTCGTACGAGCAATACTTCTCTTCAGCTTGCGACGTCTTCTTGCTCATGTAATGGATGGGGTGATATCTTCCATTTTCATCTTTTTGCAATAACACAGCTCCGTATCCATTTTTGCTAGCGTCAGTATGCACTTCGAGATTTCTGCCTTATGTAAATATGCTCAAAACGGGTTCAGTAGCGAGATATTGTTTTAATCGCAAAAATGCTTCTTGTTGGTTTGGACCAAAAATAAACTTCTCAGGTTTTCTAAGCAAGTCGCTCAAAGGTTTTGCGATAGTAGAGTAACCAGGGATAAATTTTCGAAAATATCCCGTGAGGCCTAGAAGGCTTTGAACCTGCTTAATTGTCGTTGGCTGAGGAAATTTCTTCTCTGCAGCTGTTTTAGACGGAAATGGTTTAACAGTTCCGTTTTCGATGACATGACCTAAGAATTCTACTTTTTGCATTAAAAACTGGCATTTCTTCAATTTAATTTCTAATCCATATCGAGAGGCCACTTCTAAAACTTGACGTAATCGTTGAATATCTTCTTCTTCATCTACTGACGGAATAATTATATCATCCATATACAATACAACAATACCTTCATTAATGAGATTTCGGAATACGTGAAAGATATATCTCTGAAAAACACTGGAACTGTTAGAGAGACCAAAAGGTGTTTTCAAAAATTCCTATTGTCCATCAGGAGTTACAAAATTAGTAAATTTGCGACTATTTTCTTCTACATCGACATGAAAAAAGCCATTTCGGAGATCAATCGTTGTGAATATTTTTGCACCCTATAATTTATCCAGAACGTCTTCAATTAACGGTAAGGGGAAACGATCCTTTATTGTTTTCTTATTTAATGCTCGGTAATCAACACATAGTCGCGTAGATCCGTCTTTTTTCTTAACCAGAACAATCGGACTTGCATAATTAGAGCAACTAGGTCTAATTATTCCGGCTTCTAACCATTCTTTAATTTGTTGATCTACAAATGATTTCTCGGGAATTTCTAAACGTCGAGGTATTTGATACACGGGAATATCGTCGTTTAAAATTATCTTCATAGAAATATCTACGGTTTCCGTTTTGTTTGGCGTATATTTAGATACAAGTTTAAAAATAGTGTCTCTTCGTTGCTTATCTTTAATGTGGTTTAAATCTATTTCGTTAGAAACAAAGTTGGGTAAATTTTCCATCAACAATAAAAAGTTGTTCGTGTTGGTGGGCTTCTGAATGATTGAAGAATCTTTTTTCAAAATAACGTCAGCGAAATCTAACAGAGGGGTGCCAGTAATAAGGTCAAAAGTTATCGCTTCGTTCGGGACTACGTGAAACAGCAATTCGAAGGAGTGACCGTTGATTTCCACGCTATGCATAAAAGAACCCTTGGTAAACACATTCTTAGACAATAGTCCTACTAAATTTATGGCGGGGGGAGAAACAGCTGGTAGACACAGTCTGTCATAGAAAGAGGATCGTATTACATGCAAACTGGAACCACTGTCGAAAATACCCGTCAGCTCATTATCGTTCAACTTGACGTTTATATGTACAAGAGAATTTTTCTCTGCGGGAACACGGCGACTGATATTCCCTGCTTGAGTCGGGGTTTTATTACTTTTCACCGGGCAGTTGCCAGAAACGTGGTCATTCGTGAACTGGTGGCAATTGAAACATTTTCTTCCGCGATCTTTAAATGGGCAAACACTATGATTTTTATCACCGCAGTTTTTACAACGCTGAAAGCGGGGAGACACGTCTGAAAGAGGGGTGAAATGTTTTTTTTTTTTTCGTTTCTGGTTCAGTTGGAATTGTAGTATGATTTCGTATTTTTTCGTAAATACCTAATTTTTCTTTGAACTCTTTTAAATCTTTCGCACCGTAAAGAATTACTTTGTTAGACGGTTTTTCGGGAATACCATCTATAACATATTGAATTAGGTGATTCTGTTTCGATGTTACCTCTGCTTGCTAGTTCTTTCATGACCAGAAAATATTCTTGCAGAGATTCTTCGTTGTTTAAACGACGTTTCATCAACATTTTATGGAGTTGGGTGCTTGTGCACTTCGAGGCAAATTCTTGTTCAAGAGCTAATTTAAGCTTAGCCCATGAAGTTAAGCCAGATTCACCTTGAATAAAGAGTTTCACTAATCCAGTTAATGATCGTTTCGTGAATATTAATTTTTGAAGATCATTCCATGCGCAAATACCCGCCGTTTCTTCAAAATCAGTTATCCACTTTTCGATGGAATAATTATCTTTCCCGTCAAACTTTCTCAAACTGTCTTCGATATCATGATAGGAAATAGTAAATTTAGAAAATTTATCTACTGATGGTTCTAAACGGGTTAATTCACTAACTTCGCTACGAATTTCTTCATTCACGTGTTCGTCGTCAGAATCGTCGCTATCAGATTCAAAATTATCATTTTTAAGCGTTTTAATATCTAATAGGCTATCGAGAATTCGAGTAGCGAGAACAGTTTCATTTCCGTCATAATTAATACATAAAATATTGCAAATTGTAATTAAATTCGCAAGCCTAACGTGTTTCACAGCAAAAGTTAATTTCTTTTCATAATTTTCGTTGTTTTTCTGGTAGTCAAAGCCAGAAAATTCTCGTAACCGTTTCCGGTTTAATCGGTCACCTTCAGTTTCATAAAAAAAGTTATGCAAACATCTTATAGATTTAACAGAAGCAGACTTCAGGTTTGCTTTGATTCGGGGAATATCAGCTAATTTCATTTTTTCCATTTAGAATCGTTAATCGTAGCAAAAATCGTAATTATTCGTAAACATAAAATAATGCTCGTAAATCGTATAAATAGAATTATCGTAATTAGCCGTAATTCGAAGAAACAAAACAGTCACTATCGTAATTCATAAAAATAGAAGGATCTTACTTCAGTTCAGAGTCCTTTGCGTCGCAATGCGTTGCTGGGGATTCACGTCGTGTGTTCGTTGACTATTTTTCAATTCATACCTCATCCCATTCTTCTAACACCACGGTTTGTAGGCGCGGGGTTGCAATAAAAACATACACAACATAAACTAACAACCATCGTAAAATACAATGAACAATTAAAGTTTATTTACATTTAGAATTGAAAAAAAACGTAGTCCGTCTACGACGGAATCCAAAGCGGGAGTCTTAATGTTCTCCCCAAACAGAGTAGAGGGGTCGTGATAATGTTCGTTCTAGCGGCGCCCTCTTGCGCCAGACATTATATGCGTTTACAAATAACATTTTAAGAAGTTTAAAGTTCATAGTTAAAAGTTCAGTTCTGCTTTATATATAGATATATGTATGTATGTATTAATAACTCTGATTCGAATTTACTAATTTTTAAAAAATTGTATTTTTCTATGATCTGTTTTCAGAAAGAAGCCCTTTTCTTTAGATAGTAGCTAATTAGTAAATATACTGATTTTTCATGATTATTGTATGATTAAATATAGGAATTTAGTAATAAAAGAATTTTAGTAACTTCGTGACACTTGCATGGAATGTTTATTGCAAGATTTCAAATTTATTATTTCCTGTAATTAATTATGTATAAATAATCTGTATTATTAATTCTGATTAATCTCCTAAAGAGGGATTCAAATTCTTCAAATCTTAGAACAAAAGAAAGTTTTACTGCATAATAGATGATTATATTGGGAAAGCCCATATTTTTATAACCGACAACAAAACGACAAAAGTAAACGGTGGTTCTTTATTATCAGCTTCAGAGCTTGCATTAATAATGTCGTTAATTTTTTTTTACTGCGAAATTAACATCTGTTCCTATATTGAAACCCCTGATTAGTTAATCGATTTATCGATTTTTTCTAGTTCATAATTAACCAAATAAAAAGAGAACAAATAATCAATTTCTTGTATTAAGTGTAAATTTAAAAAATCGAATACACAATTATTTTATGACAAATTCATTAAATTAAATTATTGTTCAGAAATACGTATCAAACACATTGTACATCATATTTGGCCATGATCTCGAGCTACACTGAGATGGAGAAAAGCATCGTCAGTACATCGTCCTCAGAATTTTCATAAACTTTTTGTGATCATACCTGTATTTTGTGTTTCATAAAACTTTCTCTAAAAAATTATCGTTTCCTGCAATTGATAACATATCATTATAAGAAAATATTAATAACGAAACTTTCTCGTCTTGTTAGAGTTTTATCATCATTTATAAAATTTCATTTCTCCTTCTTTTACAGCCTTTATATCATTGGAAATTCTCAGCCATAAAATAATTTGACCTCGGTGCATATAAAAGAATTTGGTTTAGTTTTTTCTATTTACGATTTAAGAAATTTCCTTTATAAAACATCATAGTGGATAACAAATATTGGACTAATTGTATTCGCTAATTCAATAACTCTATTACACTGTTGCATGAGCATGAGATCATGAATGGCTGCCGATGTCCCTGTTGCTAAGTCTCTCAAGCAAAACAAGAACATTAAAATATCACCCTAAACTGCAGTGAAAAGAAACTAATAAAATTGCAGATTCATAAGATTTACAATTTGTTATAGGACTGAAAATCCATTAGTACATGTATTTTCTGTCATCATTAAAATGCTTTTATCCTTCTTTGGAGAAAAAAAAACTGTTCGCTGTAAATATCTTTTACTAGTATAATTTAAGGTATTCAAAAGTATCTCTTTCTAGGTTTTGATTTTTTAGGAAAGATATACTTTAAAGAGAATCCCCCCCCCCCCGAAAAAAAAATCTTGGATTGATTTTCTGCAAGAATCCTTAAATGGATCCAACAGTTTAAAAGGAAGTTAAAAGTGATTAAATATATATTTTAAGTAGAGAAAGGCCTTTAGCCATACTGAAAATAGTAAAAATAAAATCGACAATAGCTATACTATTATGTACATAAAGTACATAATAGTATAGCTATTGTAGCGTGATAGCGACCATCACTGATTAAATTAAGGAAAACTCAAATTTTTATCATATAGTATGCATACAAACATACTTTTATCTTCAACACAAGCTGCTAAAATATATTTAACACTACCAACAATTAAGATATCCTATTTCTGCCATTGTAAAAACCTGTCACTCGATCGTTATAGTGAAAAGATACGCATATAATTTACAAATATTTCTCTTGTATTAAATCAGAACTTTTATAATCGGGGGCAACTAAGCCTTCACGACGGTACAATACTGACCCAACGCAGCGTGTATAATATTGCATCTGTCGGTGTAGCTCTGGCGTATTATTATTGTTACGTTCCCCAATTTAATAAACTAGTAGCTTACTTCCGTGAGATGTTGTGGTCTGATATTTTGTTCTTATGTCTCACTTCCTTCTGTTTTGCGTGTTTTCTAAATAAAATAAAGACACGATGACAAAGTACATAATAGTATCCCCGGTCAAGAAATCTGCAGATACCTAAATTATCTGCATTGTTCTCAATCATTTCTTCCTAATTCAGGATCTATTTTACGATGTAGAACTTCCTCAGAATCTTTAATAAAATTTCCACTTCTTCGGATATCTTTAATATCTGAACATAAAATTTTCCACGTTTCTTTAACAGTTGTAGTTTAGCAAGTTTTCCTGATTTGGCAAGCCAACAAATAACAACTGTACTTGTTTAATTTTTTGCAGCTGTGAACACGTCGTATTTTAGTAGCAGAACAAACACCATTTTTTGTGTTGAAGGTCACCTTGATCATAAAATTCGCGTTCTTAATCACAGTTCTTTTAATTTCTGCTCTTTTAACCTCATTAATTATACGTTGCATTAATTATCATAAGGAAAGTATATGAACATTGAATATTCATCAGGAAAAATAATTTTGGATAGTCCTAATAGGCTTGGCCTTTAAATAGTTTACAATGACAACATTCTATTAGTATCGATTTCGACTTTAACTACTAATAAGAAAAAAACCCATTGTAACTTCTTAGTTCGAAGTTTTGTTTCATTATTTATTCATTATCAATGTATATTATGCAAACATTTTTCAGCTGCTAGAGTCAAAGCATACCTGTCTAATTGGTCATTATGCATCCGACAGAGACGCAGGAACTACGCGATAAAGGTTTGGTTACCGCTACGGTCAACCTTTTACTACACGAGAGCTAATTAGATCTGGACCAAAGCCGATTCTGAACGGCTACAAACGTCCATGCCAATAGTGGGAGTTGAACCCACAGACTCTGGTCCCCATGCCAAGCGAAAAAGGAATAACAGTGATTTGATCAGCAGCCCTTTCCCCTCTAACTTTCATTCTAAATACCCTCTACTATATTATCTTCCATCAAAAAGGGTAAAACAATACACTGTTCTGCAACACAGTATGTTTCATAAATTTGAAATTCTAGTTTAAATAATGTAGACTAACTCCACCCATATACACCATGAAAGTGACTTAATGCAGAATCCTAATACCATGTAATAACTGCAGTAGAGTAAAAGTCTATAAAATACAGTTAGATTTACAAATTTGGATAATTTTCGTACAGCAGTTGACTACTAAACTCAAGGGGGAAAAACACGCTTCCAGTGCCGCAAGCATTTGAAATTAAGAATCTGCTTGGCAGTCTTGCCGTTGGTTTGGGTGTTTGCACCTTATCGGAGTCACTATTAAAACTATAGGTTTCGGTCTGTTTATCTTTCAGGTAACAAACAATGATACAAACGTGTTTTAAAGCAATCCAACCAACTAATCAAAAATTAAATGCTATTAACTGAGGACGAACTTGAAGGTAATTATATCTGCAGGACGTCAATGATCAATCACACTAAGGGAAATCGTGCAAATTGCAATATAGAATGCAAGTAATTTACTGATATCAAAGAAGCATAAGGCTGTAAGAGGTGTTTCATCAAAAAGTATGAGATTTTGTGTTCATACTGTAGTAGTAGTAGTAGTAGTAGTAGCAATAGTAGTAGTAATAATAATAATAATACTAATAAGTCTGTGAATGTTAGTGAAACAAAACTCTCCATATGACAGAATGATGCACCATATATAGCTGTCAATACCTTATAAGCTGATAATTTTAAAAGCATTTTATATATATATATATATATATATATATATATATATATATATATATATATATATATATATATACATACATACATGTAGGTGTGTGTATGTGTGTGAGAGAGAAAGTAAGTAAAAATAAATGGTGTTTTCTAAATATCCAAGACCAATATTGGTGTCCAATTTTTATGGCATTAACTTATCTTTGCATGTGTACAACAAACATATAAATATCCTCCGTAGAATTAAATGGTGATTTTCAGTATTTATTTTCCACCCATTTGATGACATAAATCTTCTGGAGCAAGGACGAAATGCATCGACTTCGCATGTGGTGGCCATTTTATCACAAAGCAGTGCAATAGAATGAAATATGTTTTCATCAATTTTTTAAGGCTTGGAGAGTATAGAGATCAATTTTTCAACCATGGCGTGTTAGTGTGACCCTTTTATTTTCATCGTTTTCATACTTTATTTTTTCATTCGCAAGCAACAAATAATCATTTTAGACAAAATTTTCTTTGTAACAACCTACTGAAAAAAAAATGAGTGGTACATTTATAAGATAAATTCAGAGAATCAATAGCGATGGACTCAAATAGTCTCTCCCATTAATTACTAGCAAACACCAAAATTATGTTTAACGTTATGATTCTACCTAATTTCTTCAAATTTATTACAGTAATTATTTTTTAGATTATTTTTTAAAAAATTTCATCTTATTAAATGGAAATAAATCACAGAGTTTAAAAAGTGTAAAGATCTCAAAATAAACTATACATAATTTTTACGTGATAAACAAAATGCAATGCAGTATTAAAATATAAATAAAATTTAAAAAATTTGATTTATAATGCAGCAATATGAATACACGTGAATTACTTTTTGTTCTACTTCGATTATTTTTCTTCCTAAAGAGTCATGCAGAATGACACTGATGGCATAGTCTTCTTTAAATCTTTACATTTGTAACAAATAGTACCATACTGTTTCAATAACTGCAAAGTATTTGGTTTATAGTGCTTCTGCAGTGACCCGTGATTTTCTCTGGATTGATATTGGAATCTATGGGGGCACAAGGAAACATGAGTCTGATCAATTGCAGATCGAAATTGCTTTAGATGATGAAGTCTATCTGATTTAGGATTCCTTGTTAACTCCAAATCCCACTGAAGCCTCCTAGTAAATTGAGGTTAGTTATCATAATGGACAATGTAGTTAGTTATAGCTGTACGCAGCCCTATTATCTATTATAATACATAGCTGATAGCTATTATGATGTATTGCTGTGTGTTTGCTCCATAACTCATTCATTGAAGTCCAGAATGCTTAATAGATACCCTAAATTCTGTCAACTAAATCATATTACCATAAAGAATAATTCAGGTCATTTTAAGATTCTTCAATTTAGTTTCTTTGCATAACTCTCAACTGCAAAATGTAATTTAAGTGAGTATCCACCGTTATGGCTTTGAAGTTGAAAAACTAGAGAAATTAAAGAATAACATTAAATCATTGAACAGGATTCGATTTAATGCTACTCTTTAAATAGTTTAATTTAAAGAATAGCATTAAATTTAATTCTATTCTAAGAAGTATTTCAAATTTTATTCCAATCGTAATTGAATATAATATTAAGGGACCATAAATGTGTCTGGAAACTTCAGCAGATTTAGTTGTCCTCTACTGAGAAAAGGTTATTTTCTTTAATAGAAATTGTTTTACATATGGTATGAAAAGATATGAACAAAGGAACTATTTGCTCGCTTACTGCAGTATAATAGACATTTATATTTATGTTTGAGTATTTCTTATTTAATTAGTTTACGTTATAAGTCTTTAAATGAATACAGTCCATAATTTCTCAGTGAAAGGGAAATGACATATATATTTTGTATCTGTGTATAACTTTCTGATAAATTGGGAAACTCACAAAAAGAAAACTTTTAAATGTTTGGGAGTGAAATTATGCCGATCCTCGACTTTCACGGATTTGATTAATCGCACGTTTGCCTTTAATAATTAAATAGGGAATTGTTTTTTAGTTTTTCCAGTCAACTGCAATACAAAAATTTTTTCTTGGTCTTCTGTGTAATGAAATAATTATTTCCCATATTTAAGGTCCATCTTTAATCTAACCATTTGATGATGATTCTCAGAAAGAGGGCTTTGGTGCAAGCTAACTGTGCATAAGATGTATACTTCTATTCGAAGTGAGGTTATTCGGATGTAGGTCTTTTGCAAAAAACTAGGGAAAATTTGCATGGTAGTTAAAAGGGACGAGCAATCTGTTTATATCTCGAAAGATTTGTACCATAGCCCGAAATAAATAATTATCTAAGCTAGTAATAATAGCACTGTATTATGATCGTAAAATATTAACATGAGTCCTGGTGAAATTTGTGCATAGTCAAATAACTGTAAAACATAAATTTCATCATTACTGCAGATGGAAAATTTATTGATCATAGTTTAATTATTGACACCCTCCTTCTCTAAAACCTTCTAATCCACGGAACCAATTATATCTAATATCGAGATTTTTTTTATAGGGGGTATTTTATGTATATTGAAAAAAAAATGGCTAAATGTAAGAACATTTCTCCCTCCTCTCCAAAACCCTCTATTTTTATGGAGTTAAGAAAGAAAATTAGCTGGAATTTGCAGATTGGTGTATTTTAGAATGTGCATGATTTCTTGCAAAATACAACAGAGAACTACTTTAACTTAAGAACATAATGCCCTCGGCAGGACACATACGACCTACATTCAAAGAGTAACGAAACTGTATTGATAAATATAAAACTGCAGCAGCGTATAGAAACTCATTTTTCTAAATCACAATGGCATATGATACCACGTGTTTGGGAAGACAAGTATTCAGTGACGCAATACCTGCAATACCAGATTATAAGTATGTATACACTTGTTTGTAAAACCAAACAAGGATCTAAGACTACTATAAGGAGCCACTACAAACTTTACCGTTCTCTTACAAAAACTTACGAATTGATAAGAACAGCAGAAGAAGAGAGTATCGTGTCGGGAACACGGAGGTCTAACTGGTAGTAAAATATTATGGCTGGTGAGGGACGTCTGGAAAGGGCAAGACGTTTCAGGGTTGCCCTTTCATGTCTATTACTAGATTTCACAATCTTCTCGATCTAAGCGCACAAAAGATTAAGAGATATCTTATGCTGTAGATTCCTGGGATCTGCAGATGACATCATGAGAAAGACGTTTGGGTTTTGGCAGGATGTTTTAGAACTCCGAAAGAACACCGATGACAAAAACATCTTGAACCTCAATTATGCTCCTGTACGTTGAGTGATGATAACCTAGCAAGATTTTCTAACACGTTTCGGGAATTGAATTTAATACCCATCATCCTTACTGTCGAATATTGCATGATGAGACCTTTTCCATTTTAGTTTTATCAGTGTTAAGAAACAACTGCTTGGGGGGGAATTTCTTGCAAATGCTGCGCTGAATGATTTTGTGATGAATGTGTTGAGAAAACTACTACAAAATCTTCAAATATTCATTTAAGAAAGAACACAACTAGATGATAAAAATGTTGTATCTAAGCATCTTAATCATTATTGAAAGTTGTCAGATTTTTTTTTTTTTTTTTTACGCTTATGATTAAAGTATCTGGTTATTTTTTTTTAAGTCCCCAGTTTTGCATTAAGTAAACTGTTTATTAACCCTGAAATGTGAGAAACAGTCCCCGTTTTATCTCCCATATAACCTAGATTGTTTGATGCCACCAAAACATTATTAAAATTGAGGTTCACTGTATGTAGTTCCATCCCTCTTTTTTTCCTTGTTTCTTATAGACTCATTTTCATCCTTTTCAAAGCCAGTGGCACCTCCCTTTTAAAGGAGGATTGCCGAATTATTTCAACTAGGTATAAGCATTAATGCATTAAATTCACAATTTTAATCAAATTTACAAATTAGACGTAACGAAAGGTTGGACAAAATAAACTTTTCATACGAGAATAGAGAATATTCTTCATGGAAATAGGACACCCATTACTCAATATCCAAACAACCCAATAACCCTCCTCTTCGTACCATATAGACATTTAGCAAATATCAGTAGAAGAAGAAAGTGTGTTTCTTACTGGAATTTTTCTGACTTGATTAGAATGTATGGTGGAAGATATAAAAAAATAACTGTTCCTGTTATTTTAATCTAGAATTTTTAACTCGTAATACGTTATTCGATTACACCACTAGCGCTTAATTAAAGCCTGAATATTGATCTCACAAATTCGCGTTACTTCTTTTAACGTAGGATTACGTTCCTCCATAAAGGTCCTCCGGAAAGTAAAATGTCAGGTGTCCTGCTTCACGAGTATTAATTTCGGCAGCCCACCAAACCCAGTCTGTATCGCTTGGGCAAGCAGTAAACAGTGAAAGAGGAAAGTACCAAAATGCGTCAAAATTCTGACATATATACGTACATACAGTGCCGTAACTAGTCATTCCTGAGTCCTGGGCAAGATTTTGCATTCGGACCCCTTTATTAATTAGGTTTGAGAAAATAATAAAACAAATACAGCAATTTGGGCCCCCCTTCCATGTAGGCCCTGGGCGTGTATCCCTGTTGCCCCTTCCTAGTTACGGCACTGCGTACATATATATATACAGAGACTGTTCGCACATTTTTTAGACGATTTTGGTAAGCGGTAATAAAAGATCGTTTGCTGCAAAAGAAATAATTGCAATTGTACTATGTTTTTAAAAGTCAAAATTATCGTCTGCGGCTTGAAAGTTTTGTTTTTATTCAAAATGGCGTTTTTAACAAAGCAGTGGTTCGAAGGCTACATTTATGCTCTTTCCGAAGAGAAATATGCATACTCCGTTATCCAAAAACGATGTGAGAGTCATGGTTTTGTGATATCTAAAGCGTCGATAGGTAATATCGTCAACAAGAAAGGAAAAAAACGTCAAATTGGAGCCTCAGGTGAGACAAAAATTCCAAACAAGTATCCAAGAAAAAAACGGACATCTTCGACTATTGCAAAGGTACGTTGTTTAATGTTAAAAGAAAATCCCCCTAGTCAAAGGACAGTTGCAAAATCATTAAAATGCTCGGTGTCCACTGTAAACATAATGATAAACGTTGATTTAAATCTTAAGAAAGCGAAAAAACGCAATGTGCATCGTCTTCTTCCAAATCATATCGCTGAACACAGAAAACGCTGCAGAATTCTATATGAGAAACACTTATCCAAAGAAAAATGGAAAACAAGTGTCATAATAGATGAATCATGGGTGTATTTAAATGATTTCAACAAAAAAAGAGCCATTTATTATCATAAAAGGGGAGAAAAAAATTTAAGTACATGGTTCAAAGAATCAAAAGAAAGTTTTTCTAAGGGATTCATGATTGTTGCTGGTTTTTCTTATAATGGCAAGTTAAAAATAAAGAGAGTGGAAAAAAAATGTCAAGATTAACTCCAAATACTATCAGGAACATATTTTATCGCCAATTTTGCTGAATGAAATACCATCGCTTTACCCACAGTGCCATCAATCTGTGAGACTCCATCAGGACAAAGCTAGCAGTCACAAATCAAAATCCACTGTAAATTTCCTAAAAGAAATGGAACAAAAAACTGGTATCAAGGCCATAACCTTCACTGATATCCCTACTAAATCTCCCGATGTTATCACCTATGGATTTTTGTGCTTTCGGACTTATAAAATCTGCATTATCCAAACGTCGTCCCAAAACCCTTACAGGACTCTGGAAAGCTGTTCAAGAGGAATGGGATAGAATACCTCTTCTGACACTTCAAAAGGCATTATTATCCTGGAAATTGCGGTGTCGAAAGATAGTTCAGAATAAGGGATGTCAAATAGAACATTTAAAACACAAGAATTTTATGTAATTTAGTTTTGTGAATACAATATACATTAAAGCGCTAAAAAATGTGTGAACAGCCTCTGTATATATATATATATCTGTATACATACAAAAGAGGTAAGCAACGATAAGTAATCCTACGTTAATAGCTCCCGGTAGATTCGTTGAAAGAGACTACCTGAAATTTTTTTGTAGTTGTATATTGCAATATCCTAAAATTAATACATTTGTAAAATACATCGCCTATTGTTGCACAATCCATCCCTTTCATGCAATTTCCTCTAAGTTGCTTACACTGATTAAATTTATCTTTATAGCTGATCAATCGTAAAATAGTAAAAATTTTAAAAAAGGCCTCGTTTTGGTATTAAGCTAGTTAGTTCATCCTTAGAAGTGAGCAAATACCTTAGGTGTACAACAGTTAGTTATGGGAAAGTAGAAATATAAAATATTCTAAAAGTATACATAAATTTTTCTACAATTAGTTTAGTGGCAACATTTAAGCATCCTAAAAGATATTTCAAGCAGTGGAAATCTTAGACCGAAAATGTTTCAATGCCATATCAATCTCAAACGAACCTTAAAAATAACAACGAAAGTCTCCAACAGGTGGCGTTACATACAGTGACTACAGTTCTGTACCTCGGATTCGAAAACGTCATGGAACTACTAGCGTGAATTTTTTTCTAACAAAGTCTAAATTAGCAAATTTAAGAATACATCCTAAAAACAAGAATGCCTGATAAAATGCAAAAAAGCCTTATATATATATATAGATAGATAGATAGATAGACAGACACTTAACACACACACACACATATATATATATATATATATATATATATATATATATATATATATATATATATATATATATATATAAATTAATCTTTCATGGATTGAAGCGAAATTAAAACAAAAAAAAATCTTTGTATTAATTAATACGAGGTAATTTTTATCATTCCTGAGATTTCTGACAAATTGAACTACCAATAAAGTAAATGTCATTTGGTAAATAAATATTTATTATGTCAAAAATGTCTCGCAAATTATGTAATTCATGGTACGATTGTAATTTCAAAATCATGCTTTTGCATATGCAGAATTTTTTTTTTATCTATTCTAAACAACTTCTGAAATTATACTGTTTTCCAGTACATGAATCCAGTAGTAAAATCATAGCATCACAGCAGAAATAATGCAATTATTACATCCAACAAATTCAAAATATACTAAATTCTTATCTGTGAATGCAGGTGTGCTAATAGAGACGAAAATTACATTACCTTCCATATAACGTTTTTCCATAATAGAACGTGTTGATGAGGTAAGCCCTACTATTTCTATGTGATTTTCATTCAAAATGGTAAAATTTATAACATCCTCGCATATTTTAGCAATACTTAAGGAAAAAGATGTTTGATTCCCTACCAGCTTTGACAACTAGGTTTAAAAGGTAAAGGGGGAAGAATATTACATAAAGATATGTGCATAATATCGAGATAAAATTTTAAATGAAGAATTCTTTCCGCATATTTTCAACTCTATATATCGTTAAAATTCTATATCTTTCTCCCTCAGGGTCTGAAAGGGGGGAGAGATATTATTCCCCATGCACTTAAAATAATGAGAAAAATTTTAAATATCCGAAAAGCGTTATAAAAATATTCATTATCCAGAATTGTAATTTTAAATTTAAAACTGCTTCTGAATTTTTCCACTAGCACATAATATTTACATGATACGATTGCATGCAAATGTAACTTAAAAGAATTTTTTTAGAATCTTTTCTTCTGTAGCACACATAAAAGAGTATGTTAGAAAGAGTGTTAATAAAGATTTAGAAGATTTCCTGTTAGTGAACTAACCCTATTGTATTTTCTCACCTCTTTAACCTATGGAGAAAATGTGTTCAGGGATTGTCAACATGGATTTAAAGATTTTTTTTAATTATACTCCTTAATAGAGAAAAAAATTACCTTTTAGGGCATTTTCTTTTTTTATGCTAATAATATTTTTAATTTTAAATTATTCGGGAGAAAAATCTGGTATAGTGTGTTTTAAACGCTCATTAATTTCTTTGGTGAACGAAATATGTACAATGAATCCTGTTTCAAGGTGCAGAAAAGATCAGGCTATCTGAAAACACCATTTTTATTGGATTATCAGCATTTATGTAGGTGTAAATAGTACACATTTTCTGCATAGGTTAGCATTGAGGTGAGCGAGTCCAATAGGGTTAGTGCACAGCAGATTTAATGCCCAAAACATGGAAAAATATATCATGAGCATGGTTAAAATTTTTTCAGGATTGCATGCGTAAAAAAAAGAGATGAATTATAGATAAGCATTTCCTGGTGTGTCACACGCATACACACACACACACACACACACACCACCTAAATTAAATATATCATACAGTTCTAGAATCTAATAAACATGGTAAAGTGCCATAACTACAGGTTTGGGTTGGGATGAGAGGAAATGTTGAGTTACTTCTTCAAATATATCTCCAATATATTATATTAGAAGATAAATTAAAATTATTTCTAAAACAAATTCTAAGATTTCCTAAAACCACATGGGAAATACCTTATGATAATAAATCATTTCCATATTAAGATAGCAGAAAAAACGGACACGTTATACAGGCACAAAAAAAACAGCTCTGTGAACGGTCAACAAAAACACGATCGGGGCCGGCGGAGGAAATTTGCATATGACAGAGCAACACACCAATCCCTGATGACAACCCAGATCGGATTAAAAAAAAACTTTTATTTGGATTACACATTTTCCACATAGGTGGCATCATAGGCCGTTCGCCGAGCTGTTTTTTTTTTTGTGCGTGCATAACGCATCCGTTTTTTGCGATACACGTACCGTTCTAACGCTCTTTAGGGTTTTCGCATGCGCTGAGCATTTTGCGACGGAAAAAAATTGGGTGTTGCTATTCGAAAATTTTGAGTTTCTGTACCTATAACCGTAACCGTCACTTTGTTTTCGTTCACAGAATCTCGAGCTCATACCTCTGAATAACTATATCTGAAATCTCATATCGATCGGTTAAACGGAACAGCCGCTAGAGGTCCATATATCGTGAGAGTTTTTCTTTTATGACCACCCTGTATATTATTCTGACGCTCACAATTCTGTTTGAAACGTTGATCCAAAAAAGAGATTAAAAAAAGTGTTTAATTTCGAAAAATATGAAAATCAAACTTGCTAGTTCTTCTCAAAACTGAAAAATAAATGTAACAATTATCCGAGAATTCGCTGAAACATAACGTGAAACTTATTTTTTTAAACCCCCTTTGCGTTATGAAGAAATCTTCAATTGCTTGGTCTACAAAAGGCACTCATTTTGGAAAAGTAAAACGTCTATCTTCTCTCTAAATGACCAATTCGGAGTTTTATGTTCTCGGTTGAAGTACTTCGCACACTCATTGCATAGAATATATCGGTAAGCATTCCATTGGAAAACAAAGCATCGTAAAAGACCATAATCCACAGCTAAAGAAAAGAAAAAAATCTTTTATTGGTGGATCTAGGCTTTCAACACATTATTATTCGCTGGAAGTAAACCCTTAGATGAATCATTAAATGCTGGACGACATGCAATTTTTTTCACTCATCGGCGAATTCAGGTTGAATTCTCGATGTGTGAAAAAAATTTCAATTCGATTTCCCCGTCATAACTAAATGCGTTAGCTTCGTGATAGATCCTAAATTAATATAACTAATAATTAATAATTTAGCCATTAATATAACTATAACTAATAATTTAGCCAATATCCATAAAATTCAGTCTTTCCACAACTTTTTTCAGTATATAATTTTTTCCGTACTTCTCAAAATTTTATTGGGCTTTTTCCCAGTTTCTCGAAAATTTGAAATGATTTCCTTTTTTATCAGTAATGAGATCTTTGGTATAAAAACTAGATCCAAGTTTTTTTCTTACTTAAACAAGAAATATTGCATACAGTATTTCTGTGCACATTTAGATACCATGTAAAATTTTGAAGAGAAATAGAGCTCATTAATCTAGAACATGTTAAATGTTTAAAAAAAATTATCTTTGCGGGATTTTTTTTCAACTATCCGTGTTCTTAAAATCAGGAAATAATTAGAAACTTGTATACGACACATTCTTCGGATCTACAGTTGATCGTATAAGTGACAACTGGTGATGTATTAACAGCTATAGTTCTGACCTTAGAGCGTTAGTCGTAATTTCCTCTGCGGGCGAATCACAATTGCGACATAAGGAGGAAAGTTCTTCGCAAATATTTTTACAATAATCTTTGCATTAATTGTATGGAGCTATCTAACAGTGTTGTTGCTTTCCCCCTGGTTGGAGGTTCCATTCACCAGGTCCTAATAGGCTATTGGGCTGAAAGGGGCGCTCCTGTTTTGAATTACTACCACAAAGGTCGGAGTCCGACTTGGCCAAATGACAGGTCCCGTAATTTTGAGCCGAATCAAGTGACGAGACCGCAACACTTAACCCCGCACCTCCAGAGGTAAATCTGAGAACTTGAAGGACATTGCAGCCATTACACCGGGGCACCTATTTTACGTGCCCCGGCCACCATTAGTTAACACGGCGGTGGATTTGCAGCGACGAGCATCGAACCAGGGACGTTCAGATCACTGGCCCGTTATTCTTGCCAACTTGCCCACCGCGCCCTCACTATCTAAAAGTAAATACATGTAATGTATAAAAAACCCAATGGTCGATTACCGTTTGGGGGGGATTTTTCGTTTTGCGAATTCTGCACAATGGCAAAAAAAGGTTAAGAATTGAAGCATAAGTTGTCCCGAAAAATAGCAACAGGCTCGTGAGGAAAGTAGTATGACATGGTTTAACGGAAACAAAATCAGAATTTAAAATCCTAAACAAAGCGTCATTGTAATTACACTTATTTTAATAACTTGTACGTAGTTTAAAATCTCTGAACACTTCAGATTTGTTTATCTTTTTTTAGGAGAACTGTATTTAGATTATACATATTCTCCCAATTTCTGAGTATTTGGTGCATTAGTAAGACTGATAACCGAGAGTTCAGAGGGCTTCATACTATGAACAGTGCTAGGTAGAAGCTTATTTTTTTTTTTTTTTGCCTTTTTACCAATTTTATTAATGGTAGCCTTCCTGACCTAATTCCAGAAAAAATATTACTCGATGCCTCATGTAACGTTATATACACTCTATAACAAAAAAATCGACGCACCAAGGAGTTCTCCGATTGTAATGATATTTCATATGCAAAGATGAACCTGCAAATGATTAAAATTTTAATTCCAACTAATGAATAAGGGCAGTTCCAGCCCATCAGAACTGCGCATCCAGCAGGTGTATATCAGAAGCGATTCTCGATCTGATGTTCAGAATTTCCGTTGTATTTAGACTGCGGATATCTTACATCAACTATAATAATGCCGCACCGAAGGTTTCGGGCTCATTACGAGCATATTTCAGGGTTTGAAAGAGGTCGTGTCATCAGACTGCAAGACACTGGTTGGGCAAATCGAAGAATAGCTCGACATCTGGGTCGAAGCGATGCAGCAATCGGACGATGCTGGCAAGAGTGGATCATCAACGGCAGACGGCAGCAGTCGACCTAGGACAGCAACAAAACGGAAAACAGAACGATTGTCAGATCAGTTGTCTCAGCAACGGATTCGTCGTTATCAACCATACGACGTGTGACCCGCACACAAACGTCCAACATGACTATTGGCAGACGACTGAGAGAGCGGAGTCCCTATTTGTGAATATCCTTGGCCGTGTTCAATGCTGTAGTTAAAAGACTAGAAAATATTCTCAAACATCTATATATTTAAGTTGCTAAGCCAACTTTTTGGACAGTCCATGAGAGAAAACTACTGCCTCAATTTACTTAATTTTGGTCTTAAACAAAAGATTGTAATCTGTAGATTTGTCAAATTTGGTGATAATTTACAATTGAAAATTGATTTCTGCGTATGCTCAGTGGCATGTTTAAATCTGGCTTTAGAAACTCACTGTTTCCGCGCATGCTCTGTGAAATGTTTTAATGATAAACAAGTTTATTCCGAGGAATCTCTCCAGATCTCTTTCTGTCATTTTTATTTTTATGATAATTATGTTTGTGAAATATGAGATTAAACCTGATAGAAATTGTTTATTTCGCACTGTTTAATTAGCGGTAATTTACAATTAAAATACACTTCTTTCTGCGCATGATCAGTGACATTTTTAAATCTGGCTTTAGATACTCACTAAGCACGAGGCCGCTTAAACACATTAATTTGTTTCTGCGTTTTATTATGGTTTTCAACGTTTGGCAATGATGTGTTGAGTATAATCTATGTATTAGTACATTTATTTACTATATAGCCGTCACGTTTTGACAGATACCGACTAGTTATAGATTTATGATGTTCACATAAACAGTAATTTTGGTCTTACTCTATAGGAATTGTGCCGTACCGTTTTTCAGTTTGCGCCCCGCTTGACTTTAAAGTTTTAAGCTTTCATTTGTTTTGAAACTCCAAAACATCTATAAACTATTAATTGACACTGAATGTGTTACAGAGTATTAGGGTTTCTCGTACCCCACTGCAATACCAAATAAGTAAGTTTAAGCTATATAAATGCATTTATAATAATTGGATTTTCTGGAAGGAAATTCATTGCGTTGGACTATTCAAACAGTAAATGTGATTAGAAACAACAGTGTACACCCCATATTCGGTAAAGGATCGGCAGAATAAAGATTTCTCGGCATCTGAAGGATTAATTAAACTTCGTGGGAGGCTAATATCGTAATACTCGAGAAACGTATTTATAGTAACGGACCTGAGCTCAGACACATTATCTTGCTAGTTAAGGAATCTTTTCACTCGAGCTAAATAACTTATTAAAATTCGGCTTTACTTTCTCGTGATATGATATATATTTCCCATAATTAAAATTAAATTTTGAGATATTTACGGGGTATTATGAGTTACTTAAAGCATTCTTTTATGACTATGCTATCCGCGTTATCGTTTCTGTGTTCTTTTCCTGCAGAATGGTTACTTTAATAATGAATTATTATTGTTGGGTCTCCTATTTTCTGGAGAGTTTGCTGAAAATTAATCTGAACACATGGTATTTTATTCAGCTTTCAAACTTGTAATTAATATATTTGCAATATGAACTGTTGCATGCGAAATGCAGGCTTTAATGATAACCTAGGAATGGGACATTAATTGCATATACTGAAGCTCCTATCCTAATTTCGGTCTTTAATTTTTGAAGCTTCATGTCTATTTCATGTTTTTCGTACACCACTAATATGATCTAAATTTTACTTTTTTTTTTAGTAATTCTGCCAACTTTCGATCTCTTGCCATTCAATAGCAAAAGATGAGCCAATGACTCTTTAAAAGCCAAACCACTTATCTTTTTGACGTAATAGTGCAAAAACTTCATGTCTACGTATCAATTTTCTCGTAAAACAGTAAATGTTATACAGGCAGCGATAACTTTCACACTAGAAAGACGGGAATTTTTTCCTTACTAAAACGACTGAACGCCGTCATTTTGACGATTAAAAATAAAATCAAGAATTTAAAATATTTAATTTTTTGATGGTTAAATACTTTAAATTTTAAAATATTACATACCAATATATAATAAATTAGTATATATTTAAATATATATTTATTCAGGTATGCCGAGCTAACAACCTGGTATGGTTTATCCATAAAAAAAGATATGCATGGTTTGTACAGTCCTTAGTTTCCAACACCAGTATTTCCGAAGAGCCAATATTTCTGTTATTTGCAAAAGGGGGAAGAGACGAAAAGTAACTAGCATTTTTCCAGTATTATTTTAAAGATTTCTGCCTGTTTTCTGTATTGCCGTCAAAGTCACGGCTGTCAGTCTTAGTAGGTATACAACACATTTTCTCACCCTCTTTACTATCGAGTATAATTTTGTAAATGTGTGGGCATATTTCGCGTAAAATTAGAAAAAGTCATAAAATTTCAGAAGCTGGAGGACATAAATACAGACATAGCGCTCAACAGTATGTCCGATACTGTCAAAATGACGGCAACCGTGTTTCTAGTGTTAATAATTAAGAAAATCTCATATTTTATATATTAATATGTATAAGTTTATTTATTCTCAGGAGATTGAATTTTTAAGTTAGTATAATAACAATGATATAAGGCTATGAATGTGTCTCAAGAATTAAGTTTTCATTCATTAAATAACAAGGAGTCGTTCTTTGGTGTTAATATTGCCAGTATCGCTTACAACGGAATTTTCTATTAGTCCACTGTTGTGAGCGACATTCGTGATCTGCAGATCCTTTGTAATTATTGACTTACAAGAAATCAAATCGCATTTTCTTTATAATTTTCCTTTTTATCCTATAATATAAAATGTTCTATAATATAAAATTCCTGTAATATAAAAATCCTATAGTATAAAAATATCACCAATACGTATTCTTCTTTTTTTTTTTTTTCATCACGTGTTTTTTTTTTTATTATTCTGAATTCTCTTTACTCAAAAACATGCTATGTAATTCTCCTTATTCATACACATGTATCCCATTTTAAAATTCCTTGTGAAACGTTTAGATTGTTTTCTCCATATTGTTTAAATGATCGAAAGCAGAGAAAATGAAATAAAAAAATAATGAATTAAAAGAGCACATTATCAAGAAACTATTGATAGGAGTGTATAACTTATGTTAAAAATACGAAATACTTGTAATGGTGGAATTACCTTGTTGCCCATCTCTGATAGACAAAAAAAAATCTCTTTGAACATAAACAGGTGCTAAAGGAGAATGAGAACCATTTAGCTAGGACCTGGATTCCTGAGGACCTAGAAATTTGTTATAGCGAAAATACATAAATTTATATTTAAAAAAACATAAAATGTCATCATAATATGATGCCATATAATATTAAGGCCTTATTTGAATTGTGGGCCAACTGCACTTTATTAAAAAAAATGGAGTTAGTATCACGTTCGTGCTCATACAAGTCATTCCTTTTTATTTTAAAACTAATACACCTCCAAATTATTTCTACTGCCAATAGAGGTCACCAAAATCCTGACTTCAGCAGTCATTTTTTAGCACTCTTTAGACTTTAATGCTCTGTATCTCAAAATGAACAAAAATGAAGTTGTCCCACTATTCAAATAAAGCCGTCATATATTCTCTTGACTATCCTAAATCATGAATCACTTCTACACAAGTTCTGCAAACTTAATAAAGTTCAGGGCAAAAGTTCGCCTGAAAGGGAACTTTAAAATATCATGCAAAAATTACTCCTTGTGCCACTTCAAAAACAAGATATGAAATATCTAGAAAGCATTTGGAATAATTTAGATGCAAAATCATTGGATCTATCATCCCAATTTATTCTTATTAAACTGTGTTTAAGATGTTTCGCAAGTATAGTCCTAACTTCAAATAGATAAAGAAATCTTTTTGGTCTCAGATTGCACACTTGGGTGCTGAAATGAATAATAAAATGAACCCCCCTTCATAAATTCCGGAAATAATGTTGAAAAATTTGCCTTAAATTTAAAAATCTGACTCGAAATAATAAGACCCAGATTCTAACGGAATTTCAAAATCAGGGCTTTCCTTCCATTTGTGAACTCTCTACTATCGGGATCAAATAAATGTTTTAAATCAATGCATGAGGTATGGGAACTGTATTTGCAGTGTTTTAGACATTTGAAATGTTGAAGGGGAAGGAAATTAAGAAAATGAAATAAAAAATTTTAATCTAGAAATTTCCTAAAAAAAATTAGCAATGAGGAATGTTAAAAAAAAATACTCGAATGTTGACCTAAAAATCACCCCAGAAAGTTTCTACTCGCTGTTCTTTAACCAAACTTTATTGAAAATTTTACCATCTCATTCAACAGGATATTAAGTTTACATACATTAGTCTTCGCGGCTTCAGTTCTCGTGTTGCAAAATATGACCGGAATGTTACAAGCCAACAATAAACTATCCACCGGTCAGCGTAGAGAGATTAATATATCTTAAAGAAAATTAAACCGTTAAATCACGCAACTTTGTCTCAGAAAAAATAAATAAATGAACGCAACTTTTAAAAAATGCAAAACTGAAAATTTGAGTGAATAAATTATAAAAATGCTTACATTCTTATACATTACAAAGAAAGGTACCTTTTTTTAAACATGTAATGGCCCATTGAATGTCGATTGGAATTACTAGTAATATTGTGAGAAACATAAAACATTTTTATTTGTATGTCTTTTTTTTTAATTCCAATCACAATAAATAGAGCCCCAATGTGAGGACCTAAACATAAAAATGGTTTAACTTGATTATAATACCAAAGTATCAGAATCAGAATGTTTAGTATTTGATTGTCATAATCTACCGTGTTTCGTCCCTCATTTTGCTTATTTTCCCCGTGTCCAACCACTTAACAACTAAACCTGGTGATACTTAATAAATTAAATAGGAATTTCAAATATATATATCTTCTAAAATAAGAGCCTTAAAACTTCAAATAAGAGTGACAAAAATATTTTTAGAGCACCCTTAGTACAAACATAAATAAGGAAAGAAAATGAGGGAATTGAAAAGAAAAAAAAGGACCATGAAGTTTTAAGCAATATTATTTAAATGCAAGCTTGGCCTAGAATGAAAACCTATAATGTTCATCGAGCTGTCCAGATAACCGCAAGCACCATTTGAGTCACTGAAGAATATGTATAACTTTTCATGTTAATGCAAGTCTCGAGAAAGTGGACATCACTTTAGCTTAATGGTTATTCATATATTTAATTTTATTAAATATAAGAAAGAATCCAGATTTGCGAAATACTTTAGAGCTTTCAAATTAAGACAGTATTACTTA
This sequence comes from Dolomedes plantarius, assembly GCA_907164885.2. Taxonomy (NCBI): domain Eukaryota; kingdom Metazoa; phylum Arthropoda; class Arachnida; order Araneae; family Dolomedidae; genus Dolomedes; species Dolomedes plantarius. Next base: position 114,133,308 of record OU015494.1, read on the forward strand.
CGGGGAAGAGTGTTGAAAAAGAAATCCTTCATTAGAGGATTTTCTGAGGAGAATACTTTTTATTTCCTTTACGAGCCTAGACAGACGTCGCAAACCCAAGTCTGTCAGGATAGAATCACATATTTTCATAAAAGTCCAGAGCAGGTCAGACTACTGCAGATTTACTGATTTACAAAAAAATAAACAAGTTTTCATAAATATCCGTGATTTTTTTTTCTTTCTTGAGCTTGAAAAGTGTATGTTTTGAAAGATCAAAAGTGTAGAAGTCTGTCGTTGCATTACAAAAAAATGATTGTTATTAGCATATGTAAACTGCAATCAGAATTTAATTCCTGGAACCTCGTTTTTCTTACATGCATACTTCATGCATACAAAAAGAATGAAAATGTTCTGAAGTTTCAAACTAAGACTTCAAACTCGTTTAATAATCACAAATAATAAATCTCTAGGGTTTATCTTTAGATTATTAATTTTTCTTAAAGTGCAATTTTTACGAAAATTAATAAATTTATTCTGAACATTTTAAAATTCTTTTATTATTTTGTATCTTAAAATATAATGTAATAATAATAAAACTTTCAGCAATTTCAATTTTCTTTTCAATATCCTTGAAGAAAAATGCAACTTACGCAAGATGAAACATGAGTGTGTAGCGTTGTTGATAAAGACAATTTATCTAAGGCTATCTCTTGGGATAATTCTGTATTTAGATAAATTCAAAATCCTGCCCTTTCATTTTGACCTCCTGTCGAATACAGTAAAAATATTTTCTCTATCTGTATGTATAATATCGTAAAAAATTTAAAGTACGTCTGAAATTTCATTATTTCCCTTAAAAAATATAATTCTCCTTTTTACCAACATATTCACAAAATTTGTACGTGACAAATGACAAAATTTTAATTTGCATACCATGTATATTACATCACAAAAAGCAATTGTTTGAAAGTAAAATTATTAAGTTTTAAGCAATATGTGGACATTATTACCATCCCTAGCACATTTTTTTTTTTTAAAGTCCATAAAATCTCCATTATTCCTAAAGAAAGTGCATTATTCCCTAAAGAGAATTGTTTGGGGTAATTATATTAAATTGTTCTTAATTCTATACAACTGCATTTGAACTTCTAATATACACACAAAATATTTTTTTTAAGCTTACAGTACACTGGGAAAATATCTGTAACCTAAACTTCCTTATTTTCCTTACAAATAAATATTAACCTCAGCTGCGCGTACAAACCGGTATGTAAATACACATAGAATGTAAGTTAATTTTATTCCCCCTTCGATTTCATTGCACATCGGAATTTTCGGCGATCTTCCTTACTTACAATAAGTCTTGTGATTAATAGAGCGGGCAATAACTTTCAACGCCGCTCCTAATTTACTGGCTATACTTATCGACACTTGGGGAGGTCAGTTTAATCAAGTCATCCTTGAGGTGTTCGTTGAAATCCGCTTAACACTGCAGACCTGGTATTTGGGTCTCCGACAGATCTTCAATTAAACATTTTTTCCTACCCTCTCGTCTGTGCCAGCTGCTCATTGCTGCAGACAAACTATTATAGGTTTGATACACTCTCCTGCAACTCGCTTTTATGGGAGTTATAAGGTCCGACAATTATGAAAGTTCCCTGAGGCGCCCATTGATCATTATCTCATTTGGTCTGGGTAGTGCGGAACGGTATTTCTCAATGTCTATTTTTTTCATCACCTTGTTAGTCCCTCAGGTTTTTCATTGAGTTGTACTACTTTTCGTCGATCGGTTTTGTTTGATATCTTGCATAAGGAATAAGCATGATGGGCGTTGGGTCACATCTGAAAACCTTGACTGAAAGCAAGCAGTTGAAAGAATTTTGATTACTTTATTTTCATACATTCATAAAATATTCATAGTAATGGTATACGTGACTTGAAAGTAATAGAACTTAAGCTGTCTGATATTAACGCTGTTAATATGCTACCGAATTTCTCAGGAATAAAGATAACATTAATTCCCTTCTGTTCAGTATGCATTGGAAAGATTTATTGAATAACATATTAAACAGTTGAAAGAGAAACAATTGAATAAATCTATGATAATTGTATATTAAGATATGTGTTGCAACACGCTGGAATTGTCGAAAACACTCTACTATGAATTCTCCAAGTTTAGCAAAGATTTGTGTTATCGAAATATGATTTATATATTTTGACAGTAGTTATTAATAATTAATCTGAATACGTGGAGCTCCTTTTACTGTGGTCTTGATTAACTGCAATGGTTATACCTTAAGATATGTGACCAATAATAATAAATTGTTAAAGGATGTACTAGCTAATCACCTTTCATGAAGAATGTCATTTTCTGTCTTCATATTTTATAATAGTTATTATATAACTAACTAAAAAATTATAATGAAGGAAACACTAAAAGATAATGACCTTATTTAATTATTTACTTGAAATAAGAAATGAAATTCAGAAACCAAGCATCATGTTCTCCATGTTAAAATTTGCATAATTTTCCAGGCTTTGATAAGCACGTGTGATTTCAACGCTGCAAAACAATGACCTCAATTTATCCTTTCAAAAATCTCATAAAATTTATAAGATCTTCATGAAAACAGGTAGTTATATGTGTATATAGAGATTGAAACTAATTCAGAAATTAATCCTTCTGTCCATATGGGAATATCATAGTTTCGAAAACGTCACTTTCGGCAAGATGGCAAGTGAAATTACACTAATGAATTTGATAAATTTAGGTGGTCAGTTATAAACTCTCTAGATGAAATTCCTGCGAACATCTCTGTCACATGTGACATTCAACACATGAGTGAATTCATAGGACTATATTAAATCTTAAAAGGTGATGTATATACGTTTGTGTATAAATATATAAAAGCTTAGGAAAATGCCGTGAAATTGGATAAATTCTGCTAAGCAGTCGGGAGATAATCTTTTCTTCAAGGTATCTTTTTTTATCAAGGAATGTATTTCAATATCTGTGAGTAACATTTCTTATTAAGTAATATTAGGTAGTCTGTCTCATAATATAATATATCAAATGTTTGGAGGATGGTATAGATAGACGGGCATAGGTGTTGTAACTGCTCATTTTGACTTAATCTTCCGGTTGAACTTCATTTGTGGGTTTCCTTAATTTTCTGTTATTTTTATTGAAATAGTTTGCTTATATGAAATTTCAGCTGTACATATGCAAATTCCTTTGCTCTTGGTATTGTTGTATTATTTATGAAAAAACAATATGAATACACTTTATCATTACTTCATTGTCACTTAGATTTTATTTTCCAGCTTTTAACAACACATATTCGAACACACGCAATAAAATATCCGCTGCTTCACACTTTTTAAATTTTTTTTTTACCTCTGCACTTCTCTCTCTGTTCCTTGAGCGAAACGATAGACAAATGACTTGGTAGCTGGCCTTTGGAACCAGACTCCGCGAATTCAAGTCCCACGGTGCCATGGGTGTTTGTAGCCTTTTGAAATCAGCTCTTAGACGTAGATTCCGATATATTGAGCCCCCATGTAGCAAGAATGACCTTAGCATTGCAAACAAGTCAACTAAGTTTTCTTCGTGATTTAGGTTGGGGAAGGATTAAGAATTTATATACGCGATAGTTCACTCGTACGGTGCTAATTTTTGATTTAAGATATTTTTTCCCATGAAGTATTTAGATCTCTCGTTTTCCCCTCCCACCCTTACAAACCCTACGAAGGGACTTTAAATCTACAGATTTAACGTGCCCACAACCGGTGCAGACACGAGTTAAATTTCCTAGGTAGTTTAAGAAACTAATGATCTACACTATGGATTTTGATCATGCAGCAATGTGGGCAAGACGAATCAACCCTAGTTTTGATTACTTTCACCACTGCCACCAAACCGACAGTTCCACCTGCAAAAATCTATTATAATCTGGCGATTTTATCACGCTGAACTCGCTTATCTCAAAGCACTTTGTTCTGGGAACCTAATAGAGCCTCACTTGTCAAAGAAAAAAGGTTCTACTCGAATAACATTAGACAGAGAATTATTGCACCCACGGTAAGTGACCCATTCTGTCAGTGACATCTTGTCTCCAAATGCGATATAGCATATCTGATATAATTTTTAAAAAATGTTTTTCAGTGACAAGATCAGTCTTAATCAGATAAACTATAAATTTATTATTGAAGAGATAATCATCGGTGTTCAAATTTGGAATTTTATCTCACTTGCGAAGGAATGAATCAGATCTGGAGATAAAATGTTTCCAACTTGATCTGCAGATCGTTTAACTCGACAGTTACGGAGTTGAAACATTAAAATGGAGAATTCTGTAGTAAGTCCATTTCCTGTTGCTTTATCTTAGTTATTTTTTAATATAATTTATTACCATCCCCGAAAGAGCGATCTAGCTGATATCTCAAATTTCTCAGTCTGAAACGATCCACTTTTCCGAATTCGATTCAACTTTTCAAGATACCACTTTTCCATATAACCATCATAATTTCAGAATATGGTTACAGATTTAACGATCACTTAACTTCTCCTAGATATTGCATTTACTTCACTTAATAAGAAGAGAGGGTAAAGCCTTTTTGTGAAAGACTTAGTTTGCATCTACCATGAGCATACATTTCTAACTTATTTACATCTCTTACATAATCACACGTGAGGAAAGAAAGTCTACTAACTCTATGAAATCCCTGCGTCTTTGAGCATTTTTTTTGTCTATTTTTATTTGGAATTGAGTTTTCCTTAAACTTTCTGTCACAATTTAGAAGACAACGTTTGTATTATTTCAGGAAATTTAAATGATTTTGAGTTAATTTCCCACTCAGTAGGATATTAAAGAAATACAATAGTTTGGAGTTTCGAAATGTCCCACTCTGGTCAAATGAATAATTAGACTTCTAGTAAAAAGGCGAATTCCTTATGTTGTCTAATGTCAAGCCTTATCAATGTAATAATGCATAATAATGCAATGTAATAATGTAATAATGCATAATGTAAAGGTTTATCATAATGCGCACCGTTATTGGCGATGATGTCATTTATTTCGTATACTCTACCACTTGATCTTTCAATATTAAAGTGTTTTTTTTAGCATGAACTCTGAAAGAATGCAGAGCACTCAAGAACAACAGATTTTCCCTGCCACAATCTGGCTGGACGATGGCCGAGTGGTTAGGGCACTGGAAATTGGTACCGGAGTCTTTGGTTGGAGTCCCATTATTGGCGTGGTTGTTTGTAGCCGTTCGGAATCAGCTTTAAGCAGTAGGTCCTGGTCGAATTAATCCTCATGCAACAAAAATTATTGTAGCTCTCCCAACCGACCCTGCCGCAATCTTCAGCATTGATTTTCTCTTTGTTTTTTTAATAAGGGTGTTTCTAATCTTCAGTTAAATTTTCAGAACTTTATCTGATAATTAGCTAATATCGCATCTCTTTAAAGCATGAACCAGCTGGACGGTGGCTGAAGGGCTAGAGTGCTGGCAATCGGTCTCAAAAAGTGTGGGTTCGAATCCCACTGTTGACATGGGTGTTTATAGCCGTTCGGGCTGGGCTTTAAATTATAGGTTCCAGTCTAGTTACACCTTGTGTAAAATTGACGGTTGGTCACAACCAACCAAGTATCAACCTACCATTAAACCTTGAACTTAGATTTTGCAAAGTGACTCGGTGTAAGCTATTTTGTCACTTTAAATAGTTTGAAAATTCCAATTCTATTGTGTCACGAATGCAGATCATCTTTATATACTTTGGCACTGGATAAGTAGGAGGAGTGAAGCTGTTGTTGCAACAGATGACCACAGCATTGCAAAAACCAAACAAAGCGTGGCATAGTAACTAATACAGTCATAGTTTATCATTAATTATATTCATTGCAAAGTCGTTAATTAGTCACAAATGGTGTAAGAAGAGAAAGAAATATAAATAAGAATAGATATCATCAATTCTCTTTTCTTTTAATCCCTCGAGGCATAAATGTGTATGTGTTCTTAAAAACTGGAAAGCTATTTAAATAAGGTCATAAGGTGTACAGTCCATGAGGTAAGTCATAGTGTAGTTTTGTATACAAATGTAACACGGTTTTCTTTATATCGTTAACTTGCTTTAGACTCAAGCACCACAAAAAGGTAAATCGGAGAAATTCATTGGCAGGATCGAGGTGAACTTTAATAACTTTGAAAGCAAAGTTTCTCTTATGATTTCGGTAAAATCTGTCCTTTGGAATGCATTCATTGTTCAACTCTACCAGAAATACTAAATCACACTAATTCCACTCTTCTCATGTTAAAGTAATCCAGTTTTGTCTCTCGAACCAGAAATGTTGCAGTTCTTAAGATTGTAAATCGGGAACTTAAAAATTGTTGGTCTTGTTAGGGTTTGGTTTGTTATAAACGCTGTCTTTACTAGCTTAGGTTTGCTGTGGCCACCTGCGTAAGTCGAAGACACACACTGCGATATACTATGTGAGAAACTGATCCCATTTGTGAACACTGCTATATATATATTATATATATATATATATATGTATAATATATATATATATAGCAGTGTATATATATATATATATATATATATATATATATATATATATATATATATATATATATATAACCCTAAATTAAATAATATAAATTTCAATTGTATTTTTGATAAACTACATCATATGTTTCCTGTAAAAGAAATAAAAATTAAACGTGCTTTTAAATATACACTGCCTTTGGGTAGACTTATATTTAACTATAATCAGGTATCAAAAATTATTCTCAATCTATCAATTTCAATTGTTTATGCCATCTGCCCAAATACAATAGTTATGTTGACACAGCATATGGTCATGTAATAACAGGCAATTTAGATATAGTTGATAATTTAGCACTGCGTGAGTTGATGAATTTGGGATCTAAATATAGATTACCTAGTACAGTAACCACCGCTTATAGTGATCAGTGGTTATAAGAGTCAACCGTTTATAAGAATCAATATCGCAAAAACAAAAACAAATGTATTATTTCCATGTTAAAAGTTCCGCTTTAAAGAATCAATCCACCGGTTTGCAACCTTTGCCTTCCTTTCATTTTTCCAAAAAAAGCCACTGGAACTCTCAAAAGGTACGAAATTCTTTCTTAAGTTTTTGAAAAGAAAGATTGATAAAACTTTGGGGTGGAAAACAGTCGTAAAATACATTCCTTTAGACATAACATAAGAGTTTCTCCTTATACGTTTTTGCTAAACACTGTCTTATTAGCTTTACCCAGGGGCATCTAACCCGCCCGGGTCCGATTTCACTTTTCTCCAGACAGGCACTCCTTTTTTCCCACCACTTACTTCCTGGTTGCGGATTTCTGGACCCTGAAACACATAAATCTTCCGCGAAGTATCCACCATCACTTACGCAAACGGGACAGTGGATTCAGCCCTTCAAACCGTGAAACGTAAACGGATCCATTTTGCTGAATCAGATGAACCAGGTGCTGAATCAAACGTTTCACGGTTTGATTCAGAATCAAACCGTGAAACGTAAGCTATAAAGTGAATCTTCGTCTGAGACTGTAATAATCATACGTCGCTAGTATTCACTTTAGTTTTCTAACAAAATTGCCAGTTAGTGTTAGAACTTTTTGATAGTCGAATTCAAATATGATAAAAACAAGGAAAACTCTTAGTTTTTCTGAAAAACAGAACTTGTTAATTAGATATGATTCTCTTCCAAAGTGTAGTCAAAGAGAAGCTGCCTCTTGTTGATTTTATAATCATGTGTTGTTACTTATAGGTCTAGAAATTGAGTTATAGAATTTGTTTAGAAATTGAGTATTTTTAAAATTATAATTTTAATAAATGATAAATAACGTAAATTAAAGAGTATTTAATGGTAAATTATGTATATATGTGCCTGTGTGTTTATATATATGTACAAGAATATATTTGTGTATGTGTGCCTGTCCAAAGGGAAGTTTCGGTTATAAGAATCAACCGCTTATAAGAATCAAAAACAGTAATAACAAACGTGATTCTTATAAGCGGAAATCACTGTACTTATAATAGTAAAGAGATTCTAAATTTCTTAAATGCTGATTTAGATAAATTTATTTATAAAATAGCTATTGATTATTCTATCCCAACAGAAGCCTTCAATCATTGGAAAATTAATTTACTGAAGCTAGTACATTCTAAACTACCTAATAATATTAATTTCTATAGTCACTCTTATAAAATCTTAAAAGATGCTATAAAAACATTACAAGAGTATTTTATAATAACATATGTAGATAAAGCTGCTAACAATTATGCAATTATTTGCAAAAAATATTTTGCTATATGTTTAAAAAAAAACTATTAGACAATAGTGATCTTTTTCAGCCTTTGAGAGAATCTACCTGTGTAATTATTAAGAAAATTATTGCAAAATATAAATTACTAGGTCAGTGGTGCGCAAACTGTGGGTCGTGACCCATAGAAGGGTCGCCAAAAAAATTGGAGGGGTCGTGGATAGTTTGGAATAAATTTATCATATTCAAGTATTAAATTATGCTTGTAAGATTTTTCATAATTACAAACTTTTAACTTCTTTTTATTAAAAATATGACGCATTGTTTCTAAATGTTCAACCCTTTCCGCCCAAATAATCTAATTTAAAGCTGAACTTAAACATTTAATTACAAATTTGAAGTATTTTAGTTTTAATATGAATAAACGGAGTTCATAATTTTTAATGTTTTGGTATAAAGTTTATAATTTTGATATCAAGCTGTTTTATAATTTATTTTTAAGTACATATTAATATTTAAATCTGAAGTTTTAGCCACATGAGATATGCCGAAAACAAGAGCAGAAGGCAAGCGAGACTTTTTTATTGCTATGCAATGTTAAAATTTTTACCCCCAGATATACAATTCATTGATTTTTAAAAAAGTTTGTTAATATTTGCTTATTCCTGTTTTCAGTTTTGTTTAACATTTTCATAACTGAAACAAAAATTGCTACTTTCTAAATATTTTCATTGGGGGTCAAGTGATTTCTTATTTAAAGAAAGGGGGTCGCGGTCTAATGAAGTTTGCGCACCACTGTACTAGGTATAACAGCTGATAACTTTCACTTTCCTTATCTTACTTTAGTTCCTAAGTTTCATAAAACACCTATTGCTTTTAGAGCAGTAACCTGTGGTCACAACACTTATGCTACTAAAGCAAGTGTTATATTATTAAATTACCTAAAATTAATCTATAATATAATAACTTCTGGTGTTTATGGTATAATTGATAATAGCTATAGTCTGGTTAGAAAACTACAAACATTAAATAACTGTAAATCTATTGTCACATATGATTTTAAAGACTTATTCAATAACATGAATATAATTGATTTAAATAGAGCAATATTAACGTTAGTAAAAAATAATAATCAATACTTAAACCAGTGGTTCTCAAACTGTGCGTCCAGGTGCACTGGTGCACCGCAGAGCTTTTTCAGGTGCGCTCCGTAGTATTCCTAAGAAATCTATCCAGATATGAAAAGCAAATTAATACTAAGTTACTATATTATACTATTTCTTTACGAACACTCGGCTTGTTTCGTTGCGATATTATTGTGATAGTTATATGTTACTTTTTTGCAACTAGCTTCTGATCCAGAAATTTTTTACGCGTTTAAAACACGTAACAAACGTGGCTGGAACGGCATGTTAACACCGGCACTAGTTTGCATCACGTGGCAACTGGCAGTGTTGCATAACAGGCGTTGGTGAGTGGGCGTATCGTGTCTTGTGAACTGCTGTCAAGAGTAAACATAATTGTGCCTTTTACAACTTTCAGAATAATTACCGTTGATGTTTTTGGACTAAAAATGTCAAATGAATCAATGCTCCCTAGTAAACTTGGTAAACATTTGAAAAGTAAACACTCTCATTTACAAGACAAACCCACAAGTTATTTTAACAGAATGTCTGAACAGCAAAGAAAAGCAGGTGATTCTTTTAAAAGTTCAATGACTGTTTCTGATAAAGCGCAAATTGCTTCTTACCAAGTCTCAGAACTGATCGCACAAAATATGAAAGCTCATACTTTGAGTCACTTATTTTGCCTGCTTGCCAAAAGATTGTCAGTACGATGTTAGAAAACAAAGCAGCTATGAAAATAAGCACGATACCTCTGTTCAATGATACTGTTGACAGGCGTATTTTGGAAATGTCTTCTGATATTGAGAAAAATGTATGTGGTAAAAAACTCCAGTGTTATGATTTTGCACTGCAAGTTGACGAGTCAACCGACATTACCAACAAGGCGCAACTCATAACATTCATTCGTTTCATTAACGAAAATAAAATAACAAATCAGTTTCTTTTTTTGCAAAGAATTAAGCCTGACTACAAAAGATGAAGACATTTTTAACATCCTGAATAACTACCTTGATAAATGGCAGTTATCATGGAAATCGTCTGTAGGCATTTGCACAGATGGAGCTCCTTCTATGATAGGCTGCAACAAGGGTCTTGTATCTTTATAAAGGAACAAAACGAAAATGTTATTGTAACTCACCGCTTCCTTCATAGAGAGGCATTGATGTCAAGAACATTAGGAGAGGATTTAAGAGAGATCTTAGATCAAGTTGTTAAAATGGTGAACTTTATTAAAATAAGACCAGTTATATCACGCATATTTGAACAGATTTGCACCAATATGGATTCTCAACACAGACGGCTACTTTTACACACCGATGTGAAGTGGCTGTCAGGAGGCAAAGTACTTACCCGTGTACACGACTTACAAGAACTTATCACATTTTTTGAAGCAATGAAACAATCTCATTTTTGTAACCTCCTTCAATGTGAATTTTTGATTACAAAGTTACAATATTTGGCATCTATTTTCCAGCATCTCAATATTTTGAACTCTAGCATGCAAGGGAAAGAGGAAAATATCCTCACATCCACTGACAAAATAAAAGCGTTGCAGAAAAAGCTTTAGATTTGGAAAAGAACAGCATTGGAAGGCAGTCTCGAAATGTTTCCATTGGTAAGTAATACTTGCAAAACTGAAATTCTGCCAATGATAGTCGAACATTTATCAACTTTAGAAGAAATTTTGATTTAGTATTTTCCATCAATTAACACTGCGCAATATGACTGGATTAGAAACCCTTTAGTATAAACTGCAATAGATTCTAGTTTAACTCTAACAAAAAAAAGAACTGGCAGCTGTGTCCACTGATCGTGGATTGATGATTAAATACAAAGAATTGTCTCTTGAAGATTTTTGGATTTCTATCAAACAAGAACATGTGTCGATATCTAAAAAAGCGATGGCCATTTTATTCAATTTTCCACCTCGTATGTATGTGAACTGGGATTTTCAACCCTCGCCACAATTAAGTGTAAAAAGAGAGGAACTCTTCAATGCGTTGATGAGGAAATGAGTTTGTCTCTCAAACATAAGACCAAACATTGAAGAAATCGCAAGGTCTCATCAAGCTCATGTTTCTCATTTACACAGGAACGAATAAACTTCATAGAGGTATGTTAAGTATGCTTTTATTAAATGCGTTATTTTTCTATATATTTAACTAAATTATAACACATTAGTCCTATTTTGTATACATTGCGCCAGCAAGTATCAGAAGTATTGTAAGTGCGCTCTGACTGTATAAAGTTTGAGAACCACTGACTTAAACAATGAAAGTAATCTTACTCATTTCAATAGGCTCTTAGATTTTGTAACTAAACATAATTATATAGTACACAATAATAGTATTTACTTGCAGGTTAAAGGTGTGCCACAAGGTGGAAATGCTTCAAGTATGCTAGCCAATTTATACTTAAATTTTTTTTTAAGTTGATAATATTAATAATAGCAATTACACAATATTTAGATATATTGATGACATAATTGTAATTAATAAAAGTAATAATAATATAGTCTTAAATTTTTACCCTCTTAATCTGGAACTAATACAAAGTAGCCAAGATAAACTTAATGTAAACTTTTTAGATATAAACATAAAAATAAATTCTCATTGCAATTTTAACTTTTGATCTATATGATAAAAGATCAGGTTATGACTTTAATATTGTTAAATTTCAAAATTACTCAACATGCTTACACAAATCTGAATTTAATAAAATTATTATAAATCAGCTAGTAATAATAAATAGGCTTTGTTCTAAGGACAATAGGTATAAGCATATTATAGAATTATTAGTAGTGCTAAAACGTAATTATTACCCTGATAGTCTTTCCAAGCACATAATTGGTTGTTTTAGATTTACTGAATAGCATGTTCTGTTGCTAATAATTAGTAACACTAAACTAAAAGCTTAATTAAAGTAAATAACTACTAAAAAAGAAAAACAAAAAATAATAAATAACAACTAGTGTAATAATAATAAATAATAATAACTCTTAGTCATAACAAATGTCTAAGTTAACTGAGGTAATATTGTCTTATAACACAGTATCCTTAGGTCTGCTTCTGTGTTTCCATTTGCTCCATGGTTGCAAGATTTTTGACGTCAGTCTTCTTGCGGTTTCCTTTACATAACTTCCACTTTGTCTGGCGCCAGACCTGGTGTTCTATGTTTAAGCGAGTGTTTATTCACTTCTTCTGTGTCTTATGGATTGTACAGTGTCTAAGTATGTTTATTGCTCAAATCATACTTATCAGAAACAATCCATTGGTTTTTAGACAGTATCGGCACCGCTGATGAAGAGATGATGTCAAAAACCCATTTTTGACTTATCTTTCATGTTTTTAGTTCCTGGCTGCAGTAGTTTTGAGCTTATACTAGTTTTTCACTTTCAACTTTGTCATATATATATATATATATATATATATATATATATATATATATATCGCTTTAGTGCTCATACTGGTTTTTCTCTTTCAACTTTATCTTATATACACACACACACAGTTGGCTCTCTGTTTAACGACGCTCTACTTAACGACGATCTCTATTTAAAGACGATATTTCCCAGTCCCGGCCCCTCCGACCTTACGGGAAATGTTATCTTTTCACAAATTCTGTTTAAGGACAATCTCTACTTAAGGACAATTTTTCACGGTCCCTTGAAAGTCGTTAAACAGAGAGCCAACTGTGTGTGTGTGTGTGTATATATATATATATATATATATATATATATATATATATATATATATATATATATTTTCTTACTACGATAATCAGAGGATTCGAGAACAATGAAATTTTAAATTTAAATAAATTTTAAATATGATGCTATGAACACAATACAGAGGTGATAAATGTTCACTGCATTTTTAGTCAATAATACCGAATAACATAAAAATAAAGTGAAAAAATACTTAATTTATTCGATATTATCAAAATAACGTTTTTGTACATATTGTAGAAATTTACTAAAGAATGCATCATATATAATTTCCCTATACTTATTTTCTATAATTCTGTTTAAATTGTAATTTTTTTTTTTTTTTTACTCGAAATCAGTATGATTAACATAAGCATCAGGCTTCTACGAAATTATCTGGAAAAAATTAACTTAATTTCTTTTCCTTCTAAAAATTGGAAGAGAAAAGGATTTATAAGGATAGAATCAATCTGAAATGTTTTTCTAAACTTTGAAACAAAAATTTTAAATTCTCATTATCTGAATTACTTATTTTAATGGATTTATATTTATCACTGTTTTAAGTATTTACGTTTCAAATGAAGTGAAAAAAAATAAAGAGTTATAATTCACGCTGGTTTTTGTTTTCTCTTTTCATTTTTCTTCTTTTTTTCCATTTATGGTATTGACTTAATTCTCTACGTCTTTAGTAATTGAGAATTAATCTTGATTTAATTTGAAAATACAACTTTTTGTCGTCATTGATTATAATCACAGAAATACTTCGTTTGAACTGCTGTCAAGAGAATAATGAAGAGAGGATAAAAAATGTGGAATTATTTTGAAATGCAGCAAATATTCTGATTGAGTGTCTCAGTTTTTTTTATTGCTATTATACTATATACACATTTTTATGGATATATCCCTAAAATTGATAAAATTCAATCTTGAAATCACAAGTATGGACCTTCTACTGTACACTTGTTATATAATAAAGATTAACTGAATAGTATATTTGAATGCCAAATATAATAGTTTCACTTGTGTGATGTCTTACTATGAAATATGCAGAATACACGAAAAGTTCCCTCCATATACTTTAGAACATTTAATTAAAAGTTTATCTTGAATTTGTTTGCTTGAAAAAGATTACTCTTTAAGGATACAAAACTGAAATCATAAAATGCACTCAACATTAAGTTGCAAATAAATAACAGAATGAACCATACCTTTGTATTAAATAAAATGTAGAAAAGAAAACTTAATATATTATTCTTGACATTATTTTGTATGTAATTTGTTTATAGGTGTAGTGTCGTGAAAGTTTTTTCAGATTGCTTTAAATTTATCAAACTAAAAATTTCAGATATTATAAATTATTTTATACAAATGCTTTTTTTTTAATAAAATGTATTGTCTTATTATAATTTTCTGACTGTTGTATTTGAAATTGTGAGTGTAGTAGCAGTGAAGAATGAACTCATAATCAAACAGACATTGAAATGCTTCAAAATTTTTAATAAATAAATAACTACTTACATGTTATTGGAATCATCATGGACTGGTGAAATTCAATCTACTTAAAAAAATACATACCATTTCAACGTTTTATAATACTGTTTTGTGTATTTTCCATACATGTGTATGCTAAATAGAGTATTTTGCTGTACACTGGTGAACTCTATCTAAGACAAATTTGCAGCCTGCTATACTGTTCAGTGCAGTGCAGCAGAATTGTGTTGAAAATGGCTAAGGTGTTTTTTTTTAAAAAAATACACAAATCAGTGAAAACACTATTGAAATCTCTTAAAACGGGTATTGGCAAAAGAAAAAAGAAATTACAACTCCAAATGATTATTTTTTTCCTGCTAATATTTTTCTGGTGAAAAAAGACATAATTATTCTTTTTTCCCTCTACAAATCTATGAAAATTCCGGGTTTCAGAACGGTAGCAAAGTACTTCAAACACACACATGGCACTCTAATTAGTAAACATAATCCCCTAATTGAATAATATTTCTAATACATAGCTCATTATTAGTATTATTTTAATGACTAGAGCAACGAAAAAACTTAGCTCAATTTCCAGGTAATTTTATATTTGCTTTTTTACGAATTATGTACAATACAAACTACAGTTCGTTACATGATTTAAAATATTGAAATACATAATTTTTGACTAATAACGCACAACTTAAAAACATTACAGTTTAATTTTAATTCAGTAATGAATTGTACAATTACCAATACAGATATCCATGACAATCTGTTCTCTAATTTATGTACATTTCTTGTTTATAATTAGAGACTAAGAAGATCTCTAGAGTATAAACTATACATATTTTCTGTTTATTTATACATTAGTAAGTATTAAAATTGATTGTCTCAGCCATTTCCATCACAGTTTTGCGAAATTTTGACAAATTTAATGCTACTATCTACTTTGCAAAGAAAACTACCAGGAGAAAATGCGTAAGCTTAACCATACAAAACATTTATTTCAGTTGCATTTTGCTGTATTGACAAGATCACTGTGATAAAAGATTTCAAACAATATTAACCTTTCTCCAAATATATACAATTTTAGGAAGTAAATCCTGTTCATGTTTAAATATACACAGAATGAGACAAATATAAAAAAATAATCATTAAAAAATGAAGTACAAAACTGAAAGTGCAGTTTTGAATTATAAACTCGTGAAAGTTTAGTAACTTTTTGCTAAAATATTGCAACTTTCTGTTCGTCAGTAAGGATGAAATGAGACGAACTTACAAAGTTTTCAGACGTGTGTACAATATTTTAAAACTCGCGTTTATTGAAACGATGTTTAAAAAATGATATATGCTTGATAATTTTGCACATTTTCCCAAACATTTGCAAAAGTACATTACATTTTAAGAGAAAAATAACAGTTGACAGAGATTTAACTTAGCAATCTCGTACCAAAATAAAACCACTGCCTTAGTATAAACAAAAATCACACTGTTTAGAGGAAATGTCTATTAATATCACATATATCTTTTCAAAGAAAAGTTTTGTTTACTAAGCAGAAGCATTACGAGGAAGCGTCTTTATACATACCCACACTGTCAACTGGAGAGATATCAGCTGTTACATTTCTGCGGGAGGAAGGCGCATGTTTTATAAAACATTACAGATAAAAATAAGTTATAAAGAACAGAGTCACTTGCATAAAGCAAATTTCCTCCTGGATGCTTTGGCTCTTCAGTTGTTATGAGTTTTAAGTTCGAGCGTGCATGTGAAAAATGTTTTAGATGTGGCGGTTCTAATCACAATCAGTATTTTATATACATGTATTATCATATGTGAACAGCCACGGAATGATCATTGGCATGACATCTCTCAGACTTTCTCTTTCGGATGTCGGGAAGGGCGTATCTTAATTTCTCCCAAAACCTTTTATCACCCCATCTCAGGAATGTACTAGTTTTCAGCCACAGTCTCATATCAGGATCTAGGTCACGCTGAGACAGACGGCCAATGAGAATGACAATCAGTTTGTGCTTTGATGTCCGCAGAACCTCGTGATGAGCAGATTTAAACTCATAGCGGCACCACTCACTGCGGATAAAATTCTCGGAAAGGATTACTATAGTCCGCCGGGAACTTTCCATGGCATGGATGATGGCATCCGAGAGATATCCGCCAATGGGGAGGTCTCTATAATGAAGGCACAATCGGAAATGGGGATTTCCGCACTCTAACTCAGCGGCAAGGACTTGTCCCACAAAAGCTTCATCCTTTTTACTGTAGGACACGAAGGCATCAAAAATTTTGTCGTCATCTTCGGTAGCTCTTCCTTCGGAACTGAAGATACGAACACCATATTTCGAAAAGAACCATACACTCATTTTCTTACGATACACTACAATTAGTACAATTGCTAGGATTAGTATAACAAACAAGGATGCAACTAAAATGAACACAGGCATAAAATCATTTACTCGAAAAGACTGGATGTAGCTGGGTGATGCAACACTAAAATTGGTACAGGTGGTCATGTTGAATTCCACCAGAGGCAACGTGACACTATCGTTGTACACACAATGAACACTGTAAATGTCATGCACGAGGTCAGTACGTGACTGTAGCCAGTGAGTAAAATCGCCAACAAATTGGCACTCACAGGCCCACGGGTTGTGAGAAAGCTGTATATCGACTAGTTTTAAGTTTTGGTTTAAGTTCCACACTTGAAATTCTGAGATGTAATTGTTATCTAAATGCAACACTTCTAATGAACGAAGCTGGGTGAAGGTAGTGTTTCCAATAGAAGTGATTCGATTAAAGGACAAATAAAGCTCACGAAGATTTACGAGTCGCTCGAACTCATAACCATGCAGCACAGCAATACGATTGTGCTGCAAATACAAAGTTTGTAGGGACTTAAGACCATTAAAAGTTCTGTTGTTTATCACATGTACATTGCTATTATTCATATATAGCACCCTCATATTTTTTCTACCGATGAAGGTATGACTTGAAAGTGATGGAATATCATTTCCATCTAAATACAGTTCAGTTACATCCATCGGAATTCGACGGGGAACAGAAATGTGGTTTTGTGTGCTACAGTCCACAATGTTTGTGTTCCAGCTCTGATCATAAAAGCAAGTACAATTTTCAGGACATACCATTTCGCAATCACAGGCATCAAATTCACAACAATGGCATAGGGCAAAACAGTGACTTTTATAACGGCAAAGGAACTGTGAGGAGTGTGCATGCACAATGGATACTTCTGTCCTTTGTCGGTTGAAGGACAACTGGCAGGCTATGTCTTCAATGTCTACCATTCTGGGATACTGTCTTGACTCGTCCAGCGAGCCTATCCTTTGTATCCACTCCATATTGCAATCACAGAGATAAGGGTTTTCAGATATTGAAAATTCAGGCAATGGCTTGCGATTGCGAACTTCAGTTAATCGAAACGCATTGACTTCTAAATTCTCTAATCTATTTCTTGTTAAATCCACTCTGGTAAGATTTGGCTTACCCATAAACGTAAAAGGATGGATTGTTTTTATATGGTTGTCATTTAAAAACACTATCTCAATGCCATTCGGTAACGACGATGAATCGATTTCTGTTATGTGATTAAAAGATGCATCCAGTGTTCGAAGCTTCAGTAAAGCTTCCATTTCAAAATAATTTCCAAGTGACTCTATTTGATTGTCGTGTAAATCAAGCCATTGTAATCCAACTGGTACAAGAGCGTAATCAAACCATTCTATTCGATTGGCTGATATGTTGAGCATCAATAAGTCATGGAGATTACTAAATAATCCATTCACGTCCAAAAGAAAATTAGAATCTAATCGTAATGCATGCAGATATAAAATATCATCAAATGTACTTTGTTCTACGGAATGAATTTCATTATTAGCTAAACTTAAGATTCTTAATGAAGGTAAATCTTCGAATGCTCCTTTAGTCAAGTTTCCTATTTTATTTCCACTTAGAACTAAACTGTAAAGGTTTTCAAGGCCTAAATAACTGGCATTATGAATGTCCACAATTTCGTTACTGGACAAGTCCAAGCTACGAAGAAGCTGCAATGGTTGGACGGCAGCTGGCACTGAGGTCAAACGGTTACCTGCCAAATTAATTTCCATCAGGGCACTATTATTTCGAAAGGCATCTGGGTGTACATTGGATATATCATTGAAATTCAAAGAAAGTTGATTTAGAACGTATAAACCACTAAAAGTTGCTGGGGTAACACGAGTTAGTCTATTGTTGTTCAATAAAAGAGTATGAAGTTTATAAAGTGAAGAAAACGCATAGTCTGAAATCACTTCGATTTCGTTGTTATTCAAGAACAACACTTGAAGACTATATTGACTACGAAATATACTTGAATCGATCTGTGTCAGTCGATTGTGACTGAGATCCATACTTAGAAGTCGAATAAGGTCTGCAAATGTATCTGAACCTAACCAGTGGCTAGTTATCTCGTTGCGACTTAAATCAAGTGTTAGTAACTGTTGCAAGCCTGTAAATAAACCAGGTGGCAAAACACTAATAGAATTATTTTGAAGATATAGTTCATTGAGCTCTTCACAGGGTCTTAAAACTGAAGGTGGAAGTGCAACCATTTGATTACTGGACAAATCAAGAATTTTAAGCTTATCTAGGCCATGGAGAGCAGATTCTTCAGCTCTTGATATAACGTTGTGATCTAATCTCAGTTCTCTAAGTTGATTGACAGCAGCAAATCCTTTGTTTATTAGCACCTTAATTCTGTTATATGATAAGTGAACGCGTTGAACATCAACTAAGCATAAAACATTATCTCGATTTCCTGTAGATAGACCTACATTAGATATGTCTGAAAAATCATTCAGAGTCAAGTTCAATGTCACTAACCTTCGAAGAGGGCATAAAAGAGTTTGAGGCAAATTATTGACATTATTCTCTCCCAAATCAAGTCTCTCAAGCAGCTGCAACTGAGAAAATGTTTCAGCAGATAATCTGAGAGCAAAGTTACCTTGCTGAGGGTTTTGAGATCTAACTGTCAGATTTGTCAGCTGAGACATTCCACTGAAGGCCATAGGAGGAATGGTAACAAATTTGCAGTTTTCGATGACAAGGTCACGCAAATTCCGTAGGAGTCCAAAAGTGCTATTCAACAAACTGTCAGATTCACTATTAAAGTTGTTAAGAAATCTGTTGTTATTAGCACTGTTATCACATGTCACCCTCAATTTGACTATACGTTCGGGCTGGATAGACGAGAAGTTTCGAAATATGTCGTTGACATTAAGCACAATGCATTTCACAAAGGTTTCGTCAGCATTCCCGGATATGGTTTCACTAATGCAGTTTTCATAACCGGCGTCATTTCCAGTATAAACACAGATGCTCATGGAATAAAAGATGAAGAGTTGAACCGATAGGGTCCGCCGAGACATGGAGCTTCTCTGCATATTTATCAATGACAGATGAATCCAAGAAGCAGAAGGCACTAGTGAGATACTCTAACACTTCATGACGTAATCCTGTGTTACATGGGGGCAGCTGTACAGCGGCCGGACTAGATGTTGTGCCATCCACATGGAGTTGTGTCAGGCAGGAGTCGAACTCTGATATGCCACGAGTCGGTTTGCATTACTGACTGGTTGTACGCTAGATGCTGCAACTCTTCGCCGACAGCACGTGGAATTTCACCCCGCCTACAGCCGGCCTTCAGCCAATGGGAAGAGGGGGGGACAGGCCATTTGAACGGGAAGGGAAGATGCGGGTTCTGCTTGAAGTCGCCGCGCTCTGACCCAGAGGGCTGTCTGCTGCGGCACGCCGAGGTCTGCCGTTTCTCCGTCACCGAGTCAAATCCTGCAAGGGAGAGAGAAAAAAGGAATCAATAGATATTCAAATCGGCGTAGAAATTACGTCGTTCCTACCTTCACGCTTAATTTTCACCACCTGGTCCCTTTACGATATCGCTGCACAAACAACCGATCACTGGATTAAATGGGATTAAGCAGGCTTAAGATTTTCAACTTCTCGCGGATAAGGAGGCGAAAAGTACAGGCTCGTGCCTTGCGTTTCGGGTCTGAAAAGTAATTTTTTTTTAGGTACTTACTAACGGGACATCGTGTTTAAAAAAAATTATGGTGTAAACGTCCATTTTAGCTTCATCAAACTTTAATCATTTGTTTTAAGAGCAAAATGCTTTTAACGTTTGTTATAGAATTAAGTTTCATAGATTTATTTGTGCATTTTTTTAACTGCTTATAACTTGTTATAACAAATCTCATCAAAATGCATTGTTTTACATTTATAGTTTTATTATGAAAAATATAGACCATTTTTTGGAAGACTTTTGTGTTTTGAGGTAGGGGAAAACAGAGAGAAAATATTTTAAAAGCTAAAAAAAAAAAATTGAAGACATGTCAAAATGGTGACATAAAATTTCCTGCCATAACCTTTGTTATTTTAACTTTATTTCATTGTTTTCCCAATCATTGTTTTATTTTCATTGTTTTATTTTCTCATAGTTTCTTCCCTGGGGTTAAGAATTTGTGTTATGATTCCAAAAATAAATTTCAGGGTGAACATAATAAAGCACAATTAAACATTAGTTATTTTCTTAATTTCCGTTACTTCCATTCTGTACTACATTAAAGTTATAATATTTATTATAATAGCTCTTTCCGATTTAGATTTACAATTCCCTCCTGAAAATTAAAATATTATAAATTTGATTTGCTAAAGCTGTTATAATAAGTAACATATAAATTTTTGTTTTTATAAAATCAAAGCATTTTATTACAAATATTTTTTCTTAAATATGATGAAAATTTAGAAGAAAAAATATATACCTAGAATATACATATCGGGTAAAAGAAAAATGAACAGTATTTTTATGAAGAACAGAAACATCTTGAAAACCTCTATTATTGTCATAGGCAAACAAACATTCTTGAGCTTAAAAAATAAATGTTGAAATTTAAACCCATGCCTTTAGTCTTCATAACAAATAATCTGTTTTGGGATTTTTTTTTCTCTTTTATGGTATCACCGTGTAGTAAAATTATATATAATGATTTAAACACTGTCATAGTGTCCAGCTGAGATTCATTGGAGTCAAAGGTATTCCGTGCAAGTGCTACATGCTAGAAAATGTCTACTTCACTGGGTTCTCGAACAAGCCGTAGGCTCAACCGGAAAAATGAGTACTAATTAAATTTTTTTAGAAATAATTTTTATTGGTTAAAAAAATCAGTTATAACATATAATTTAGTTGCATGTTCTAACGAAAAATAAATTATCAGTCAGTTTCATGCTAGTGGGCTTTTTTGGAAACAGATTCCGCTTCCATTAGCAGAGGTCTCTCTCCCTCGCCCCTCTCAAATCACTTCCCAAGTAACTGGTGGTTAAAACATATTATTTTAAATGTGCAGGATATCCGCATACGCCTTAAACTACAAGCTCAAATGTAAACTTTGAATTGGTTCATGTTTCTCTTTTAAAGGGAACTGTGGACCTTTATTTGAGCAAATTTTTCATTGTAATATTGATTGTGTTATTATTTAAAAAAATATATTCTGAACGTTAATAGTACCAGAATAATTTTTTCCAAGTAAAAAAATCATTTGCGAAACTTCTAAGAAGTAATTTATAAAGGGTAAGTGTAGTAATAAACTTTAAATCTGTTCCTCTCAAAACAGATTTTTCAAGGTTTTTAGATATTTTAAATACTTCCTGCGACTTAATTTTTGCTCAAAATTCATGATATTGATAAGGAAGAATCTTGATACTGTTCACAAAGAAACTGGGTATGCATTTTACAATTCGACTTCATTAAGGTAATTGAATTTTATTTATAACTTATTTAAAGGTAAAATTTTTAAGAAAATCGTGATGGAATTCAGAAAACAATCTCTCAAAAGTTAACTATTCAAGGGATTAAATAATTGATACCCAGATTTGTTTGCTATACAGATAAGTGGTTAAAATGCAAAATTGAGGAAATATCTCAAAAATTAAGTCACAAGGAACAATTTAAAATTTTGTTTATAAATTTCAAATTTTTAAAACAGTATTAAAATTGTAATAAGAATGGTAATTTCTTTGAAGGTATTCTGTAAATTTATAGTGAAATCTATATACGTACAAAATTTCGTATCTGAATAAGAAGTAAAAAAAAAATCTAACATCCACCGTTCCCTTAAGTGATATTAAAATTGTGATTAATATAAATTTTAACTATTTTTAAGAGGTGCGATTCCCCCCCCCCCCTCCAACCCATGCAATGTGTTGCTGTAAAATACGAGACTGATATTTCATCATCCAGTATACACGGTCATAAAACGGAAGCGCTAGTTCAGCACTTTGATCAGGCACTTGCCGCTGGAAACCCGGCCAGGGTAAAAAGGGGGAAAGCTGTATGACGTCACTGAACATCGGTCATCATGACCGTGCGTCAGCTATCGTTTTGTTTCGCTTTGTTTTTGTTTCTTAGTGTGGAAAAACGGCATTTTAAGTGAAATATGAGAAATTTCAGTAATAAGCATTTTTGAAAATCGTAAAGATAAAGGCCCAGGCACGCAATCGCATTAGAACAGTTTAATGTTACGTAGTACGATGTTTACATAGATGAGGAGAACACTAAAAATTACTTGACATAATCGACGTGATCATTACAATATATTTTTAAAAAGTTTAAAAATCTGTGATTACAGGTATTTTCAAATGGGTGAGAAATTTCAGTTTTATAGTTCGAGTATTTCTTGATGCAAATTATGCTGAAAACTTTCAAGCAATAAGGTTACTAAATACCTTATCAAACACTATCGATAAAATATTATAATCCTCAGTAGGCACTGACAAGTAGTTATTTCCAGATGGATTTCAAAGGTACACACCTAAAAATAATGAACAAGGATAATGAAGAAGCGATGCTTTATTAATTCGAACAGATCAAAATACTTTTTCGACCTATGAAGTAAGTTATTTCAAAACCGGAGCTCATGAAAAACGATTTTCAAGATCGCTAAGTTACGACGCAAGCTTTAAAGATTGATTATACAAGGAATAAGAATCACGGCTAATGTAAAACGAATTTCGGGGCACACAAAGAAAAATCTGAAAATGATTTTACAGCTGGAGTTCAATTCATTTTTCTCACATGAAGCGTCTGATATTCACCAAGGAATTTTGAGATATTTTATACACACTTGGAATTAATCCAAAATCTTTTTAAAAAAATATGAGTTAAAAGTCGTGCTTTGGACCAAAACAAAAGGATTCGAAGTACATGCAAGTCCATTTAAAAATCGACGGTACTTTTTTTTTGTGTAACTTCTTTTCCGATTTTTTATTTTGTGTTATTAATGGATATTTAACATTTTGCGCAAAATTTGCCACGCGAACGCGCAATTTGTTACAGTTCAGTAGTGCATTAATTAACTCTCTTTACTACATATTGAAAATGCGAGAGTACGATTTATGTTAATACAGCTTCATGATTAAAGCATTTTGTAAATAAGATCTCTCGTGAGATTTGCATACTACAACTACTGAACTTCATAACTTCTTCGAGGATTCAGTTTGCATTCATAAAGAAAATTTTGTGATGTAGATAAAATTCTTACACATGTGTGTGTCGGTATAGGTTGAAAAAGGACTGAGGGATACAAAGATATGTGTATTTCAATTACGCATATTTTATAAAACCTTTCAAAGTATTCACATTACAGTTCAATATTTCGTACAAAACAACTACGTGTATAGTAATTCATCCACTTAAATTAATCAGGAAAGTGCATATACTAAGAGATTAGTATACTGAGAGTGGCTTGCCTTTAAAGATGTGTTAAATCATGCGAAATGCTGCCCTTTTTGTAGGGGCGTCTGCAGTGGCGCACCCAGGGGGTGGGCCAAGAGGGTCTGCCCCCCCCCCCCAATTTCTATTTCTTCAATATTTATAAAGAAATAGAAATTGCATTATAAATATTTATATCCTTTGAACTCGACCCCCCCCCCTCCAAGATTAAATCCTGGGTGCGCCACTGGGTGTCTGAAAAATTAGAGAATGTGTGAATTAGGGAAACTAATTCACTTTTCACTGGGGATATTAAATCGGCAAAGCTTTGAAAATATTCAGAATTCAAGTGGAAATTTTAGGAACACAGATTAAGTTTTTCCTTTAAACTAGGTATTATTCGTGTATATGCATATTTTAAAAATCGTTTTTAATAAAAAGAAATCTGCATCTTACTCGTAAATCTGTCTTTGAACCTAATGACTTTGTTAGTTTCCCGTGTGGGAAAAAAGGTGAAATTCAAAAATAAAACAAAAATTTAATTTTTTTCTTTTTTAATGTTGATTTAACGGTGAGAGAAATGGCCACTTCACACAAACTTACTTATCTGGGTTAGTTGTTTTCGTAATCAGTGTTTGTAACTGAAAAACGGGAACGGCCACTATAAGCTACTATAGAATCATTTTAATTTTTTTTCACGTATGATAATCAGACCAACTGGCACAAACTGGTTAAGGTTCGCTATAGGAACATTCAGTGTTCCGTTCTAAGTCTAAAATATTCAATGTCATCATGATCTGCTACCGGATTTACTTTCTGCGCTGTTCGAACTCTTCTTGATTGTAACCATATTTATAGCCTCTCAACTTGAATAGGTTTTCTTAAATAAACCATTTGACTTCGTCACGGCTGTAAAATCTTGAAGGTAAGGTCTCGTGTTGTGATCCCGTCTGTCTAAAAGCTTCTCGAAAATAACCGCGTTTATGCGGAGTGCGAAAACATTAAATCTGTGGTTTTAAGAGTTAACCCACATAGCTAGCGATCGAAATCAAGCACTTTACAGATCTGAACAATTTAAGATCGTTGAAAAGTTTAAAACTATGCTTCATAAACCTTGGCCAATTCCAACTCGGAAAAAATGGGAACAAAGATTGCGGCTTCTCTAAAATAATTATAATCATCAGTGTTATTAATTATGTTCAATGAATTCCTAGTATTTGAACATCCTTTTAAGGGAAGCATAATTTGGACTTGGATTCAATTTTTAATATTTTTTTGTCAAGTAAAAACTAATGCTTTAAAGTTTCACTACTTATTCTTTCATGAATGAAATACACTTCTGAAGTTCTGAATCAAAGTTTTACAATTTAGCAAACTTATTAGTGCACATAAAGAAAGCCAGGTTGTCACCGAGAAGGTATAATTTTTTAATATTAATTTCCCCTGTCTTTGGTCATAACTATGGCTGGAAGCCGTAAAAGTCAGTATACCAAAGTGAAATGAAATGACATCTATGATATTAGGATTGTACCAGAAGGAAATTGGAGCACAAGAGTTATTAGTAAATCTGTAGATTATCCCCTCCTGAAATTAATGGAAATTTTATACCCCTAATTTAGGTAATATTAAATATTATTTTATGCAGTTTGAAGCCCCAAATCAACTTTCGTATAGTGGAACATGAATTATTTCTTCTTATTTCCGAATTTTTTTTTTTAATTTTATGGAATGTTTAGTGATCTACAACTTTCTCTTAAAAACCTCACAAATATACAGCGAGTTTATATGTACATGACCCAAAACATTTGACAATATTCTTTTTTCATTATTAGCAACATGAATTCATGGATCAATAACATGCATTATACATATGCCAATGAATTTCATATCAACTGTATCTGTGCAAGTATCGAAAACTGCAGATCATTTTTGTTTCTTATATATATTCCGACTATCGTGTATATGTGATTGGCTTCACTCCTGTAATTGCCTACTGGACTGCAAAACTTCACGACCACTGTACAATTGCAAAATGGCTCATTGAATATTTTCTTCCTGTTTATATTCTCCAGGATGTTGCATAGCATTTGCAGTTTGTTTTCAATAGTATATTGATTTGGTTTCATTAAACTAAGCATTTTGTTTGCTGCGGGATACAGTCCTTAAATTCATGTTGTCAATATTTAAACACAATAGTACAAGATAGGTTTGGAAAAAGTTGAGCTCCGAAAATTGTATTTTCAGATATTTCCCAGGGTTTGCTTACTCTAAGCGTGGGAAATAGTTTGTGTGTGTTGTCATCGTACATGACTCTCTGTTTTAAAACTCATTTGTACAGACATGCTTATTCAGTATATCATGACCTAAGTTAATTTTCATCGATGTGTAAAATGGAAGGAATGCGGAAATTCTCAGAAATTGAGCCCCGATCACTGTAGTCGTTGGTCATTATTTTTAGGGACAAAATTTCGGGAAATTGTCAATTGGTCAATGAATACTTTCTATGAAGGAAAGAATGCAAGATGCATTCCGCACGAATGCGCTTCATAGGTAAACAAACGTTTTGGTGTACGCTTCATGTAAACAAGCTGTTGAGAAAGCTAATCCTTGGTCTCGAAGGAAATCCAATCTTCTCCTCTCATGCTTGGATTACTTTTTAGAAACAATTTTTGGAATTGAATGAACTTCATAGAACTACTCCCAATTTTTAAGAAAGGGAATAACTTCGATTATTTGGGTTTTCCAGATATAAGACGTAGTGTCAATGCAGCTGGATTCTAACAAATTATGTTTATAATCACAAAGAGGAAATTTATTTTTGCTGATGAAATAGCAAATTAAAACGCATTTATGAGCTTAAAGTTCTTGAATTTTTGTGGCTAAATAATTTTGACTTTTCCTTGGATATTATTTTATTTTTCGTTCTTCGGTTTTCTCTCCGTGGTTTTTAATTTATAATGCCGGGCTATAGAAAGAAATGTGATATTAAATAATGAGCTATTCAATCATGATTTTTAAATATTATCAAAAGTTTTAACTTATTACTTTAAAGCTTTTGCGTTCAGATATTTTATTTCCTCCCACAACAAAATTTTAGTTAAATAATTTATTAGACCATTACTAGTAGAAATATTTTCCTGTAATTGAAGTTGTATATGTAACTAAGTTTCCTTATTATAAAGCTAAGTTTACCACCAATGAGCCTTAAATTTAAAACTAACCCTACACGTGAAATAAACGAAATATTATTTGCAGCGTTAATTAAAATATTTTGTCTTTATTCAATTGAAAATTTATATTTATTCACTCTTTAGTCGAATACAGATTTGAAAAAAAAATTCCAACGGGTTTTGCATAATATTCAGAAGTTTAATAATTCTGCCAATGATTACTACAAATGGCAAACTAGAAAACATAAAAATGCACTTCGATGGAGATTACTTTGCAGAAGAGCCTTTTGTTGTTTAAAAAGTGGAGATTCCAACTCATTTTTCATCCCAAATTCGATTTCTACTAAAAGCATCTGCGTTAGTTTTGTTTTCAGATGCACTTTATTTTGAGATTAGTTGTTTCAACTCCCGTTGAGTATCAAATTTTTGATAATTCTGCTCAAGTGCACTCTTTTTCATCCCCCTCCTTTATCCTCTTATAATTTTGCACTGTTGGTTGGATTTCAGGATTTATGAGTGCTAGCCATGATTATGTTTTAGTGAAGTAGATATTCGCTTATTTATAGCTTTTGAAGACAATTTATGCATAAACACCGAAATATTATGCTCACGTGGCTAAAGACGGAAGTTTTGTTCACTATCCAATTCACAAGGTTAAATAAAACAGTTTTAAGTTTCTCTGGTCGAATGGACTTCAGTTTTTTTTTCTCCCCTACTTCGTACATTATTTTTAGATTTATAATATGTATATATACACGTGTGATCAGGAAATTCTTATAGCCGTAAAATCAGTTTTATTGATGCATTTCTGGATATTTTCAAAATCCGTTTGGTCACTTCGAAGACCATTTAAAATCCATCTTTTTCAATCATTCATTTAACTGAAGGGTAACTAAAGGTAAAATTTAACGTTAAACCGTACCATACATATGTTCATAAAAAAAACAGAGGCTAGTATACACTTTGCGGCTTTATTCCCCAAGAACATAATTTTAAGCTTAAAATAAAAAATTTGAAATGAATGGTTAAATAAAGAGGAAAAAAAACATGCAAAAACACCCGATCACTGGTTGGTGAAGGTTGAACAGTTATGAGGTTTTAACCATGAAACGACCGAGCTGCTGTTGAGAACCTGAGATCAATCCTTTGCATAGTATAAGAGAGGTAGAATATTAGGATGGGGAAATTTCCGTGATCCATAACAATAGACACACCTAATGGCAAGGGATAAGGGTCTTCAAGTTTTCCGAAATGTTATAGATATAGCAGGTGAATGAATCGATATCTCAAGCTATAATTACTGCAAATAGTGTTGAAAGCACAAATCTATCCTCAATGGAAGCGACAGGAGATGATTTGAATATTACATACATCTCCACAAATTAGGATTTATAATGAGCTCTTGGATAAATTTTAAGATTTGTTTGCTCATGCTGGTATATGTTGGTAATCCTCCCCTCATCCCCAAGAAGAAAAAAAAATTCTATAGACACCCCTTGGACTTCGTCAAATGTCTTCTTGATATGTTATGTTGTCACTGTGTTCTGAATACTCCAGTGAATATTTGCCTCGCCCATGACTGCATACAATATAGGCACCCTGTCGGAAAGTCTTGAGTTCCATTGTTGGGAAAATATTGACAGCATTCCTTCTACCATTGTGATACATTGCAAAATGAAAACGGACTTTCAAACTCCACTATAAGTTTCACGTGCGTCGAGTCGCCGACAATTTTATATATATATATATATATATATAAATGTAATACAAAGACGCTGAACTGTATTAGAACTTTAATGTCGCAAAAAAATATACAGGGGATATTTTACATGTTTTTGAAGTGTTTTAATCTTTCCTTGATTATATTATGATTATCCAAACAATGAGTTGAATAAATTATCGTTCAGGTTTTATTAAAAATCATATTTTCATCGTAAATATTTATTCTAAAAATAACTGACAGTGTAAATTTCGCACCAAAAGAGAAACATTTAAGTACGACAATATAAACGTACCTGAATTTCCTTTGTTACATCCACAAGCATAAAATATTATGTTATCTGAATTCCTATATTTGAAAAATAATAAACCTGAAACTGCTAAAAAAGTTAAGTATTTCGCTAATTTATTCTCTTTATCAGTAACAGTTTAACACGCATACAACATTCAACCAGATTCCGTAAATACATAGTAGATGAAAAAAGTATTTATGTCAGGTGTAAGATGGATTCTCTCATTAATGATGATTTTCTTAGAATTAAGTATTTTTGGGGGCTATGATTACATCAATAATCTTATTAATCGTTTAAAAACTGAAATTCGTGAGCTTACATTTCGTGCTACCCCCTATCGGCGAGAATACGTAAGTACACAGAAAAGTAATGATGAACTTTATACTTTCATGGCTTGTTCAAACAGGCTTCAAGGCATCTAAAGCAACCAGCTACATCATTAATCTTCTCAAACGTAAGCAATCTTTATTCGGTCAGTTTATAAATATTTTGACAGCGAAATTTTTCAGCACTAACAAGAGGTGAAAAATGGATCTATATAACCGAAGAAGGTATTGCAATAAGTGTCGCCCATAATACGGCATCTCATGGTAAACATAAAAAAGCGAATTAAATGTCTAAAAAATGTGTTACAGTTAACATATATCCAGGCAATGATAAATCACTTCGAAGACCAAATGTTGTTGTTTCTTAAATGTGGCCTCAAAGCTTCATGTGTTTTAATGCTAAATCACGTTACTCAACTGCAAATACTTATTTGTAAGAATTTTTCTTCAGGTTAAAGTTCGACAATAATTCTAAATTTTTTAAAAATTTTCATTTATAAATCTAATCTTATTATTCTTTTTTAATAAATATTATTTTCCAGAGAAAAGTCTTAAGGGATGATTTATCAAGAATTGCGATTATCCGTCACATTGTAGGAAAATTAATCGTTTTATCCGGGCGAATTTCAGTTATAAATCTATGACTGTGATTAACGAATTCGGATACGTAACTGAGATACGTCGATTCGCAATTTTGCTTTATTCTTCTTTGTTAGTGATGATTCTTAAAGGAAATTTCGATATTTTCACTTTAACAATTGTTTTTCCATACGAAGGGTGATTTTTTTTTCATAATTTTTTTTAAGCTGCTAACGGATTTTTTATTTTTTTAGTTGTACTTTAATAATAAATAAAAAGTAATGATTCATTTTTGGAAATGTTTTTGTGTTCTATTTCGGCTTAAATAAATCTTCTCTCGTTTGTTATCTACTGCACAACATTTATGTTGCTGACAACAATACTCTTCTCTATAAATGTACAATTTTGACTCCTCTCTGTTTTTTTAAATGCTTGCTCAACCCCTCTTCCGTTCAGAGCAACCAGTGGTAGGCAACGTGGTGCCCGGGGGCACCTTGATGCACGCAAAACAATTTTAAGGTGCCCGCCGTTCTAATTTCGAGAATTTTTAGATATTTGAACAACAAACGCTCGTACTTTGTAGTGAATAATTTTAGTAAAAAAAAATTAAAAATCGAAAACTGAGCAGCCTGATCTCTCGACAGCGCCGTTCTCCCCTTGTTTATTTGATAAGTGCAATAAATGCATTAAAACATAAATTGTCGCTCTGGAAATCACATATTGAGAAAGATAATTTATCACATTTCCCAAATTTAAAATTGAAATTATTGCGATGGAAATGCTATCAACATATTATGTTGTCAAACATTTTGATTCCTTATTGGAAGAATTTAATACCAAGAATTTATGCTTGTGAATCTTTATTTTCTGATATGAAATACTTAAAATCAAAGTACTTATCAAGCCCCATCGACACTCAGTTGGACCAATGCCTGAGGACTTGGAATTCAACTAATGTGCCACATTACAACGAGTTGGCCGCAGATTTGCAATGTCATTATCAATTTTAAGATTATTCTGTTTAAATTAAAATTTGAATTTATGCATTAACAATTTATGTCTCATTAATATTTTCATGTTTAAATATTAACCCTCTCCGTTCCTCCTCTTCACCCAGTGGTGCCCGCCGAATTCCCGCATTTCTGAAATATGCCCTCCTAGTTAAAAAGGTTGCCTGAGAGCCGACCTCTGAGAGCAACAGTCTACGGAGACACCGAGATTCTATGTATTTTAAGCCTTGTATCATAAGCGCAGAAAATTAATTTTATCATTTACATTTTTATTTCTTTCTGGATAACCAATCAGAGGCCTCCTGCTTTTGGATGAATGGTACCACTGAAACATTAGACTACGCTGCGTTTATATCCAGAAATGAGAGAAAAAAAGATTTAATGTACGTCAGGAAGTCTTATTTCCGAATTAACAGATGAGCACTATTAGTAGACGCAATGTGTAATGTTTATAGAGATTTTCAAATATTTAGAGAAATAATAGCGCAATCCCTTTTCTTATGCTCGGCAGGTGTTGACAGAAATATCAAATAATATACAATAACACGAAAACGCAAGTTAATGAAGGTGTTATGTTACAATTTTTCAAAAACAGGTTTTTTTCTTCCATGAATGAAGGACTTCTATTTAATGATGCTATGGGAGAAGTACACAAATAATACCTTCATGTAAAAAATAAATAAAAATTAAAAATAAATAAATAAATAAAAATTAAAAATAAATAAATAAAAATTAAAAATAAATAAATAAAAATTAAAACTAAGCAAATAATTTTTTTGAAAAAAAA
>OU015494.1:114170565-114248065 GCA_907164885.2 Dolomedes plantarius
GAATTACATAGTGTTTGAATGGTGGCTACCCCAAAATGTGAAGAATCATTATTTGTTTAAATGAAAATTTCACCCTTTTTTTTTTTTTTTAAGTATTACTGTCTAGGTATTTTTTAAATAATGGTTCTTAAATTAGTACTTTGGGGCAATTTCATAAACTATTAGATTAATTCCTGTAAAAAAAAGGATTAGAAGTATTATAGTAAGTATTTTCAGAAAGTATTACATTAATGCGTGTAAATTTACATATTACAAATACGGAGACGCATACGCTATGTTATTCTCATAAAGGATTCATATCATGAAAGACTATTATCTTTCATGATAATAAAGGATTTTAAAATAGGGCCTGAAGTAGCCTTGTGGTAGCACTTTCGGCTTGGAAATTGGGGTGCTGGGTTTGAATCCCGACGAACGCTATTAAATACCTTTGTGCCTAGGTTGGATATGGGCACGTTAAATCTGTAAACCAGAAATTTCTATGAGGTCAGAGAGGGTGAGAGAAGGTACGGGCCACCCAGTGTAGCTCCTAGGGGAAGGTGCTCGGTCAAAATTGAGGTGGCATGAGAGGGTGGTGTTTGTTCACCTATACGGTGCTCCCATTGAAAGCAATAAACGATTCTAGCAGATTAAGTGCGAATGTCTTAATAGACCAGTGCCCTGTATTGGCAAACAACAATAATTTTAAAATGAAATACCTAATAAATATTTTTTCCAGTAATTCTCGCTTCAGACCCCTTTAAAATTTATTAAAACAAATATATTTTTTTCTTTAAATTTGATACATTATCAGAAATTAGCCAAAAATATAGCATGAATATTCATGCATATTAATAAGTATATTCGTCTATATGAGTTTATGAAATCTATATCTTCTTTTCCTGTTTGCTAGTATTAAAACTAATTTATTCTGCAATAAAATTCAGCTAGATAAATCACGGTTAATTTAAACCGTGTTGATATTAGCACATATTCATTTGAAGTTTTAACGGATCGTTCAAAATATAAAGATTTTAACAATACCGAACAAATGTTCATTCAAAGTACAGTAAAACCTCGTTTATCCGGACTAACTGAGACCATAGGCAATCCGGACAATAGAAAATCCGCATAATCCGGGTAATATGGGTAATAAGCAAAACAAAATGCTTAACTAAGCAGACTTACCGTTCATTAGAATAAAATACTATGTTTTGTAACAAAATTACGTAGTATTGTTTACAAGACATTAGAAAATTTAAAAATGTTTCACATCATTTCTTAACAAAGAATGGGCAGGTCTTGAAAAGCTTTCTTAAACTCAACAAAAAGCATTTTATTGCCATAATTTATTGTACATTCTATGCAGGAACTGTACATTGAATCAAACTAAAAAGTGAAAATTTGGCGTATTTGTTGTTGCGTTCTTGCTATCATAGTTAAAAAATTATCTAATGGGAACATTAAATAAAAATGTCTTCAAATCTGATCCGGATCAACGAGTGCCGGATAAACGAGGTTTTACTATACATGCGAAAACAAACGAAAGAAAGAAAAAGCAGTTATCTCCCGTATATAAGCTTTACTTAGCGAAATTAAATAATAATACTTTGGGAAATATATACAATGCAGAACTTACTTGTACCCTTTCCAACCACGTGTGCTTCTGTCATGGTGGAATCACGAATGAGTAACTCGCGACAATTCTTGCTAAGAGGTGTGCGTGGCCGTGCTCGCAACTGTCATACAACAGTCACTTCAAGACGTCTGCCTCGGTCACATCGTATTTACGTGATTTGTCCGGCCAGATCTGTCGCGTATGTAATATGGGTAGAGGCACGCGAAGACTGCCGGGGTATCGTGCAAAGGTTAAGGACAAATATATGTGCCGCTTTCATTCATAAATCTGCGGCGAGTGAGAGTGCTCGCCAAAATTGGCTATCGAGGCTGACCGTGACGTCAGGCACCCTCACGCGATGCAGTCACGCGTGATTTCCGCCCGAGATCGCATCCATGTTACAGGTGAATCACTGTTTTGCTCAATGCATACATAGTAGTTTGGAAAAATACAAAAAACAAGCTAAAGTAATCAAAGTAATAGGTACTGCCATACAACAAGTAAGTTCAGAAACACTTTAGTTTCTGATTGTATTATTTTAACAAATGAGAGTGTCTGTAAACAATAATTAGAAGCCGCTGTTTACCTGACAATTTATCTGCTACACGTGGCATGAAACACTATATACACATAAAGGGTTTATTTGTAGTAATTTTTGAAAGCATCTATTACACGGGATGTGGAAAAACCACGAAAGGTAACAAATTAAGCTAATTGAGAAAATGAGATTTTTCTATTCTCCGACTTCTTTCACTAGTTAATTTCTCTAATATCGATTACACTACCATTTTTCAATGATTGCGTTGTTTCTATACTTGCTCTTTTAAATAGATATGCCTAACGTACATTTTTTTTTTAGCTATCTACAGGTGTGAGAGGGGATGTAGACTATAACCGTTTTTTTATATAATGTGTTTAGCATTGTAGCCTTTTTTTGTTCCATCGAATTTTCCTAGCTTGAACCTACTGAGAGAATACACTTAGATGTACATTCACAAATATCCTGCGTCGTACTCTGGTTAGCGTTGGGCTTGTTCGAATCCCGCCTAGGGCATGGCCTTTTGTGTGCGGTTCCTTCATAGGAGTTGGGTCACCTATTTAGTACTCTCATAATAAAGTTGTCTAGAGTATTGCGGTGTGGATAGAAAAGTGTCCTACTCACAAAGTGGCTGCCGATATGCATATCCGATTAATTATCCTTAAATTTTGTAAATTATGAAATATCTCTATATTTAAGTTGCTAAGCTGATTCTTTGGGCAGTCTGTGAGAGAAAAC
Source organism: Dolomedes plantarius (assembly GCA_907164885.2). Classification (NCBI taxonomy): domain Eukaryota; kingdom Metazoa; phylum Arthropoda; class Arachnida; order Araneae; family Dolomedidae; genus Dolomedes; species Dolomedes plantarius. Next base: position 114,173,439 of record OU015494.1, read on the forward strand.
TACAGCTCTAGTTTACTTCATTTTGGTCTTAAACGAAAGATTTGTATCTATAGAAGTGTCAAATTTGGTTTTTGTAATCATAATTTCTATTAATTAGCGATGATTTACAATTAAAAATTGCACTCTGCGCATGCTCAGTGACATGTTTAAATCTAGATTTAGAAACTCACTAAGAACGAGGACACATAAACACATCAATTTGTGCCTGCGCATGCTCAGTGACATGTTTAAATCTGGCTTTAGATACTAAGCACGACACCGCATGAACACGTTAATTTGTTTATTCCGAGGAATCTCTCTAGCTCTCTCTCTGTCATTTTTATTTTTAATTATGTTTGTGAGATATAGAATTAAACCTGACGGAAATTGTTTATTTCGCGCTGTTTCCCACTGTATTTATAATACGGAAGACAGACACCGTGAAATTTGGCTATCCACTGTTAGTAAAATTGTTAATGAATGGGACTTCTCTAAGGATTTTGTTATATTATTATTTTCAACATTTGGCAATGACATGTTGAGTATAATTTGTGTATTAGTACATTTATTTACTATCCAACCGTCATGTTTTGTGACGGGTACCAACTAGTACAGGTATTAAGTATTAGAGTATATATCTATAATTGCTATAAAACAGTATCATATGAGATTTTATTAGACTGTATTTATTAAAGCAAATTATTCTAAAGTCTCGGTAATTTGAGCTTATTTATAAATGGGTTAACTTTCAAAACTGAAAACAAGACAACCAGAAAATGAACCACATGACGAATTCAGTATTGCAATATATCTGACCGCATGAAGTATTCAGCTTAAAACTGGGATTAGTCAAAAAATTTTATTTATAATATTTTTAATTCCTTAAAAGGTACAAAGAATCGTTTTTACCTGGATTGCTTTAGGGAAAAGGTTTTTCAGAATTTTTAATCACGCAATCTATAGAAACGTGCGGTTTGTGTCATTTGGTTTTAAAACTTCAATACTATTTAAGCCACGAAAATTTAAAATGTGAATTTATATAACAATTTTAATGCAAGAGGGGGGAAAACAGCAATACAAAGGCTAAATTAAAAAAATGGGCGGAGCGAAACAACAGTTGAATAGCCAGATGATGTATCGGAAATAATTAAATGTCAAGATCTTGTAACATGTGACAGATAGCTTTCTTTACTAGCGAAATAGAAATCGCTGTCTAATCTTAATATCAGTAAAAATGAATTATTTGACAATATTCATTAGTCAAAGGGTTAAAGGTTTGTGAATACTTAAACCAAACGGATAAGGATAAGAAAACTTCATCTGAAATCATCTGTTACCTCGACCAAGACCTGTGGATTATAGAAAGTTAATATGATTAACTTTCACAAATACCGTTAGTTTTAGGCACATTCGTTATGATCTGAAATTTTCTTCACACACTTACATGCAGGAATTTGATATATTCATCTCACTTGGAAGAGATGGATTCTATTAACAGACTTCACGCACAGGATGATCTGATCTTACCGCTTAAGTTTTTCGCGCCTGACAGATAAATCCTTATTGCTTCGAAGCTCATGTCTTAAACCACGCAGGACAAACTCCGTCTAGAAGCGTTTTAACCCAAGAGAATGAACAAAAATATCACAGAAGCCCCACCAGTATCTTTCAAAAGGAGCTATTTGCCACAAGTTGTCAACATGGTCTAGAGATCTACCATTGAGGCCAATCATAGATAAGACAGAGGAGGGATTTTGTATACGAGAGCGAAGAATTTAAAACAGTTAAAGAAAGTTTTCAAAAATCATATCAAACTCACAAAAAATTGCCTAACAAGAAAAAAAAAATGAATGAAGACACCGAGATGTAACATGAAACTTCCCCGACTAAAGTACTTCTGGAGGAAATGAAAATAAAAAGAAAAAATAATCGATTTTCATTCTTACTCTCCTTTACAACTGCTAACACAGTTGGACCGTTTCTATTTTTTCCCCTTTTTTTTCATTTTAGTTCTCTGCTCACACTATTTTACAGCGAGCCCATTTGTCAGAAGCAAAAAATCAAAAGAGAAAGAACTGCAACTAACACGAAAAATGTTGGCAGCCGCGCATGAATACATGCATGAGCTATTGGGCTGCTGGCTGACACTTCACTCCGATCCGGCCAGTATCAATCATTCCGCAGCTCGCTTCCCCGCGTAAAAAAATAGGGCGAAGGAAAGAATGGTGAAGAGGGAAAGGACCGGAAGCCAGACAACTTGGATTAGGAAACAAAAGAGTTTTTGAGCATTTTTTGAAATTTTGTTTATTTTTTAAACTTAGAGAAGCATTTTTTTAACATGAAAGTCGTGCTTGAGTACGTATTTTTTTATTGTTGTTTGCCGATCAAATTTTTTATAAGTATGTTTCCATTCATACGATGTTCTCGTTTCACAGTTGGAACACACGTTCCGTGAAAACAAAATATGTAACTTAGAAACAAAGGCACTTCGAGTGGCTACAAAACACAGAGAATACTGTAATGAGGGAATTTTTCCATGACTTCTGAAACGATGTCATTTTTACAAACAATATCGAAATGGGCATTGGTTTAGCACATGTTCTTCACAGTGAGTGATAAAATAGATATATTCTCAGTAGCATAGAGGTCCATTTCATGGTCTTTTTGTAGGAATCTCCAGGTCTTATTTTATCAAACACACGTATATATATATATATATATATATATAATGAGACAGTATCATAGAACGTAGAATTCTCAGAAAATTGTAACTTACACACTAAAAATGAACTCATCCATATAATAATTTCAGTCACATCTATAACTTCAGGGGAATAATTTGTGGGCCTTGGAGGCTTGCCTCAGATGGGACGTGCAAGTTGGTGTTTCTAACAAATGAAAGAAATCGGGGAAGAAACCCCAAGCATTGGAGTGGGTTCGAAGAACGAGCAATCGTCTTTTTTTTTTTCCCACTTCAACTACTTACGCATGTTATAATAACTTATTCACGCGTTTCCTTGACCGAATAGGCTTACAGGTATTTGCATTTCCACCAAAACTAAAAAGCGTGATAGAAACAATCAAAATGAAGAGTCAGTTTTAGTAACTTATTAGTTCCCCTACTTGTGTTTTCTATGCCTATGAGGAAAGTTTTAAATATACTTAAAGAGAAATACGGCAGCAAGCAGTCGCATTTCTACTCAGACTCTAGGATTTTCTTGACCACACCTTCCTTCCTTCGCGAAGTTGCAGTCAAGTACAGTATGAAATAAAAAGCTGCTTTTAAGCTTAGAAAATCTAAGTTTAGATCTTTCACCCTTTTGACAAAAGATTCGGTGAAAAAATTTCTCCCGTACTTTCCGTAATCTTTTCTCATAAAAAAAAAAAAAAAAAACATGAACATCTCCGTTATGTCAAAAATATAAAAGGAACCAATCATATATGTACTAGTATATTTAATCTAAAATCCAAAAGTGTTAATTTATGGTTATCTCCTATGCTAAATTAAGTTATAAGTCTTTTGGTTATTTTGAAATATCCCATTGTTCTTTGCCGTATACTGTTATATCATATTTTAATATAAAAACATTAATGGTTCCCAGGGTGTAACTTTTATCTGCAGGATCAGGTGTGACAGGTAGTATTTTAAGTAAGGGTAATGAACCTTCAGTTAGAGCAGTGAGTTTTCTAAATCAAGGCCGAATTTCTGGTAGCCAGTAACAGTTAAGTCAACGAAATGGGAAATATAATTAGAACTTCCTCAAAGTTTCGTGAATAGACCAAGCTTACAACTTCAGAGCTCCAGTTATCTGTTCTTGATATATATGTGGTTTTAAAAAATGTAAAGCCCGCGTAGAAAGGACATGGTAGTTCAAATCTACAATCACTGTTTTCTATAATGAATCCTTTATATTCGTATATCAAATTTTATATTCGCATATCATAGTATATCACTAAATATGTTTCATCTGCTGTTGATACCAACGTTGAATTTGGAAAACTAAACATAGATTGCGAAAGCCGGATTTTCCCCATAACGCACTTCAAAGATACGGTTCACCATTTAACTTCCCACACTTTGTAACTTTCTCTTTTTCATATCTTTCACCAGCTCTAGATATATATATATATATATATATATATATATATATATATATATATATATATATATATATATATATATATATATATATATATGTATATATATATATATATATGTATATATATATATATATATGTATATATATATATATATATGTATATATATATATATATATGTATATATATATATATATGTATATATATATATATATATGTATATATATATATATATATGTATATATATATATATATATGTATATATATATATATATATGTATATATATATATATATGTATATATATATATATATATGTATATATATATATATATATGTATATATATATATATATATGTATATATATATATATATATGTATATATATATATATATATGTATATATATATATATATATGTATATATATATATATATATGTATATATATATATATATATGTATATATATATATATATATGTATATATATATATATATATGTATGTATATATATATATATATATATATATATATATACCGCATGGATATAATTCCATTATATCGAATTCGCATCACTATTTAGGCAATAATTGAGTGTAGTTGGAAACAAATATCTTTTTTACATATATCGTAAATCTTTCAAATATCCAGAATTTCAATTTTAATCATTCTTAAAATATATAATAAATATTTGCAGGGTTTCAAATTTTGTTTCTAAAAGTAATCAATAATAAAGTTACATTATCTCTTCGGCGTTCATAAGAGCAATAATTCGTCATACGGGATGAAAATAAACTCAGATACTAGTACATCACTTTAGTTTCTAAATTCTCCGTAAATTACATCAAAATGTAATAAAGTATTTAAATAGTTTATACAATAAGTCTTTTGCATATTTAACCTGAAAATAAAAATGATTACGTTTTAAATCTCTCAAGGAAATTCATTACTAACAAACTATTTCTTTCGCTGTTTGTATTTCGATATTAATGCTAAGATGACAGTAGATTTCTTCACTTAAACACAATATATAAATATATATATATATATATATATATATATATATATATAAATTTTTTATTTATTTAAATAAATGAACATACACACATTTTTACATAAAAATTTACTAGGTAACAGTATGTCAAACTATAAATTCACGAATATTATCCTCTGATCTATTACATTAACGACAAACTTCGGAAATTTTATTTAATACAAGCAACTATCGAAGACTAATGTCTGCCAAAAATTTGTCTAAACTTTTTTTTCCCCCCTTTCTTTCTTCTAGCTAACAAAAATGCTAGAATGAAAATGATGAATCACTATCATATTAACAGAGTGTGTAGTAAGTTGGAGAAACATTTGTCTCATGAGAATAGAAAATTGTTTCTCGACAACTTCTCAGTCTTACGATAAGCGGCGAGGATGTTATTTTATGTTTCAAAAAGAGAGTAACATTGAAATGTAGCGCAATTAAAGGGCTGGCCCGAAGCTTAATCCTTTTTTTTAACCCTTAAAATGTACATTGTGGGTCGAATCCGACCCAATGGTGTGTCCTCCCCCTCCCGTACTCTCCCCTCTCTTTGCAAGAGATTGAGTTGACAAGGAACCCTACCAAATAGACCGACTAGACCACCCTACTAGATATAGGAATAACTAAACACGAGTATCTGTTGAAAAACATTATTCATGTTCACTAGTCATTATTTATTTTTTATTTTAGATTTTTTTATTTTTATTTCGATTTTGAAGGCTAAAAATGTCAGTATATATTATTTTTTACATTTATGTGCCCGGAAAGTTAGCTTCACTAACTTCTAAAACTAGGTAGACAAAATTACATATTAGACCTAATATATACAACATTATATGTAAATGCCAAAGAGATTTTCTTTGTTTAGCAAAATTACAATTCGTTGGTCATTTTTTTTCTACAAAAAGGGTTTTATTTCATGTAAAATATTATCATTAAATGTTATTATACAACAAAAATACTTATTGTGTACTTATTTCTACCAAAAACCTCCATCAAAAAAGAGATCGGGTCGGTCCCGGCCCGATCGTACCATCTGTTTAGTCTTAAACCACTCTACTGTTTGAGAGTTAACTATATCTATGCCCTAAATTCAATAAAATTCAGGAATTTTATGGAGCAAATCTTTAAATTACCCTATTTACTTAAATATACCCACCCCTAGCCTTAAGGTAGAAAAACCATGTATACTCGAACTTTTTATCGTCATATAAATAATGTCGGGCCTAAAAAGAAAAGTCAGTCCTATCAGTACCTTGGTGAACACCCGCATCCTGTGCTGTTCACCTTCAACCGTCATATCGGGTTTTATCCACTAATTTAATTTTTATGTAATTTTATCTTATCATTTATACTCCCAAATTTTAGACGTTAGTCTTGTATCTCTATATGGTTTTATTCTATATTTGGACTGTTTTTATGACTGTAATTCATATGTTTATATATTTTATTATCGTTTTATTGTATTGTGGTCTAGAAATGCTAATTATATATATGTTTCTTTCGGCTTTCACCATGTGTTTGGAGCAGTTTGTCGTCTCTGGACCTTGCGCCATTAAATCCAAAACAACCCAAACCCAACCCTATCAGTACCTATCTACTCCTAGTGTATATCAATCACTAGTGTATATCGCACTGTGGATTGAAACGGAAATTGACCCACCCCCTATACCCACCTTTCTTGGGGATCACAGTATTTCTCGCTCGAAAGTGCTGGTAGATTCAAGTTGATGCAGTAAGTAAATTATTAAATGCGGAATGATGCTAACATTTTCATAAAAAAAATTAAATGCAATGGCAATTATTCGTTAATTTCTTTATGCGAATCGCGGGCATTTTTTTTTGTTTTAATTAGTATGTCTGAAAGTGTTCCTGTGATATTCTTATCCACAAAAATCGGGTATAGCTACGTGATATTGGGTTCCTTGACAAAAACACCACAATTGTCCTAAGGAAGAACGTATATCATCATGCTATGATGCTGAAATGAAAGCAATTAACGAATAGCTTCAAATTGCCGCTAAAAATGCTCAAGAACTACATGCATAAAAAAAAACATAAGGGTTTAAAAATAATTTGGTGCGTCGATAATACTGTAACAAAAGGAGGTATTTCTCTTACGAAAATTAGCCCCACTGTCTTGCTGTACAAACAGGAATTTGTTGAAATCATTCAGTTTGATAATAGCGCATCCATAAAAATGAATGAAAAATCAATGTCCGATGTTAAAAGCCAGATAAATTACAGGGAAGACAACAATGTGGCAGGCTCAATAGTTGTCTATGCATATTATTACTCCATTAGTGTTGATTTAACGCTTCACCGCTACGTAAAATAATAGAACGAAATTCTTGAGATAATTACACTTTCAATGTTCCTCTTAGCACCTTTTTCTTTCATTTTATTTTTCCCCCATTGCGATGTTATTGAATAGAAAATGAAATAATTTTCACAGAAACACAATTTCTGATTAAGATCGGTGTCACCTGCGAGAAACAAATTTTATGTATGTTTTCAGAGGCTGGATACGTATAATTGCTTCGGATAATATTTCAAATATACTCTCAATATTCGATACTCCATTTTTTTGTTTTATTTGAAGGTTCGTAATTGTAATTATTAAATATTACGATACGAAATGAAAACGACATGCTATAAACAACCATAAAATTAAAAAACTGAATTTCAGAAGAAGGAATAAAAGAAAAAAGGGATGACTAAATATGAAGGCCTTATTTGAATAGTGGTCCAACTCCACTTATTAAAATAATCGAGTTAGCCTCACTTTCATGTTCATACAAGTCATTTCTCTCTTATTTTTAAACTGGTACACCTCCAGATTATTCCTGCTGCCAACAGACGGCATTACAAATCAGACTTCAGCAGTCATTTCTCCTCACTCATTAGACTTTAAGACTCTGTATCTTGAATTTAACAAGAATGGGGTTGGACCACTATTCAAATAAGGTCTTCATATGATGTCTATGTGAATATGTCTAAAATGTTGAAAATTTTAGACTCTCTGCAGCCTCTGTAGTGCATCTAATTAGACGAAATTAAATCGTACAAATTCATAAAAAGGATAATGTATAGGTGCATAATGACATTATAACGTATTAACTACATTTTTGGTGAAAAATAAGATGCACTAAATATCCATTACACACGAGAGGCGTTCCAATAAAAGGATTATATACTTAGAGGCATGAACACTAGTTTTATAATGCAAAAATATTAAAGGAGAGTTCAAAATACCGACTTCAAGTGAACCGTTGATAGGGGAGCATTTTCTGCACAAATTATCGTAAACGAAATGCTTTTAAGAATTCTGAATAAAGATTAAATTTAAATGCTGAACAAAAAAAGAAATGTGTTTTTATAGTAAATTACAAGAGATTACTGAAAGTGCAGCGATGTTAGATACGAAAAGAAAATTTTCTATTTTTGGAACCAGAAAAAACGTTGAGGCAATTTTTCAGTTTCAAAAATTTCAAAATTTGTATCCCGGGGGTAACACTGCGTAGTGAAAAAACTTACCAAGCATCAAAAATTTATTTCATCCATTTGCAACCACAATGTTTTTTTGATTGCGAGTCATACAACATTATTACTATCACAAGAAATGATATATAATCCTCTTATGTAATCCTCGAGATATTGGAACACTGAACGGTTTGTGAGATGCAATTGAACTTATAAAATATGTAATTTACGTATATTTTCTTTACAATGCAAGTTGCGTAAAATATGTTTGGATAGCATGTTTAATAAATGAAATCTGTATGAGTTTTGAAATTCTCGATGGTTAATGCTTCAGGCAATAGAAATTGTTTAGCAATAATAAATTTCATGTGTCAGAGGAAATAAAGCGAAGCCGATTCTGAAATCCGGGAGTCTTTAATATGATATCTCAGTTGTATTAGTGCCCTTCCTCCCTCAAAAATTTTTGGCCGGATGATGGCCGAATGGCTAGGGCGCTAACCTTCGGTACCAAAGTCTGCGGGTTCTAATCCCACTCTTGGCATGGACGTTTCTAGCCGTTCGGAATCGGCTTTAAGAAGTAGGTCCTGGTCTAATTAGCCCTCCTGTAGCCCCCCCCCCCCAAAAAAAAAAAAAAAAAAAAAAAAAAAAAACCGTAGCGCTACAAACAAAACCATCGATTTTTTTTTTTTTTTTCTCTCTTTCTAATGGCCAGGGCGCTGGTATTCAATTCCAGAGATACCGGTGTCCCGCCGGTAGAAATGCTTGTAGCCTTTCGGGTTCGGCTATAAGGCTGCTGTGTACTAACCCTACTGGATTCGCTCACCTCAATGTTAACCTATGGAGAAAATATGTCTACTATTTACAGCTACATAAATGCTGATAATAAAAAAAAAAATGATATTTTCAGATAGCCTGAACTTTTCTGCCTTGCAATGGATTCATTTTATAATTTTCGTCCACCAAGGGGATTTATGAGCGCTTAAATCACACTCGACTAGATCCCCCCCCCCCCCCCGAATAATTTTAATTTTAAAATATTTGCTTTAAAAAAAACGAAAAATGCCACTTGGGTAAAATTTCTTTCTCTATTACGGAGTACAATTTTTTTAGAAAAATCTTTAAATCAAAGTCTTCAATCTTTGGACAAATTTTCTCCATAGATTAACAATGAGGTGAGCGAATCCAATAGGGTTAGTACACATCCGCCTTAAACTTCAGGTTCCGGTGTAGTTAACCTTCGAGAAGAAAAGATGACCGCAGCACTTTCAAAAAATCTACTAACCAACCAACCTCCGAAAGTGTTTTTTTTTTTTTTTTCAAGACTACGTCACTTTTTGTTGATAAAAATTGAATTGTATAAGTTTGGATATACTTATATATAATGCATAGGGGTACGTAAATTTCACATAAAAATACCGAAATTTCGCAGAAAAAAAAAATTACAATATATAATATTTCGCATTTATTCGCAAATATATATATATATAAATTCAAAAATTTCGCATTTATTTTTTTAAAAATCCACAGTTTTACTTACTTGGTTAGGTAAGTATCAAAATCTATATATTTAAGATGCTAAACCGACTTTTTGGGCAATCCGTGAAAGAAAACTACTGCATGAATTTACTTCATTTTGATCTTAAACGAAAGATTGTAATCTGTAGATTTGTCAAATTTGGTTTTTGTAACCGTAATTTCTATCAATTAGCGATAATTTACAATTAAAAATTGATTTCTGCGTATGCTCAGTGGCATGTTTAAATCTGTCTTTAGAAACTCACTGTTTCTGCGCATGCTCAGTGACATGTTTTAAAGATAAACACGTTTATTCCGAGGAGTGTCTCTAGATCTCTCTCTGCCATTTTTATTATTATGATAATTATGTTTGTGAAATATAAGATTAAACCTCATGGTTTAAATTGTTTATTTCGCGCTGTTTAATTAGCGATAATTTACAATTAAAAAAATTGCTTTCTGCGCATGATCAGTGACATATTTAAATCTGGCTTTAGATACTCACTAAACACGAGGCCGCTTAACATTAATTGATAATACATTAATTTGTTTCTGCGCATTATGATTTTCAACATTTGGCAATGATGTGTTGAGTATAATTTGTGTATTAGTACATTTATTTACTATCTAGCCGCCATGTTTTGACGGGTACCAACTAGTTCTTCGTTAAAAGCTAACATTGTAGTAGTCTCCACATTCTCTTCCTTAAGTCTTAAGCAATAAGTAATAAGCAAATTTCGAGAGTCAGATCTCTCAGTCAAAGACCGTGGATGGTATTAGATAAGCAGTTATGTTAATAAATTATTACTATTATTACCTAATTTCTCTTAAAAAGCCGTTTATCACAGAGTTTTCGCCGAAAAGTAGCAAAAAAATAATTTTCGCATTTATTCGCTCATATCGGCAAATTTCGCATTTATTCGCATATATTTCGTAAATACGAAATTTAGGTATCCCTAATAATTCATATACGCATGAGTTATTGCGTATAAAATATGAAATACTTGTGTGTGTATTACCTAGATTTAGGGCGTATTTTTTTATTGTTAATTTATGAACTATTTTTAAATCTATTGGTAAGACAATATTTATGACAGATTTTTATTCAAAGCGAGGAAACTCTAAGTTAAGAAGTTCAGCAACTGAAGTTTTTATCACAATGTGTATATATGTCTATCCAACAACAGATCTCAAGAATGAAAAGTATTACATAGTGATTTTTCATGTAAAGTACCTCTTTCAGCTTACTCTTGATGAGTTGACTGAACTGACATTTTTTATCCTGCATACTTTTTATGTTGCACCAAAATTTGTAAGAATGAACTTCAATTGTTACACTAAATCGCAATAGTTTCTTGTCACGCTTTTCATTTTGTAGTCGTTTACGCCCAAGGTGGAGATTCATTGGGGCAGAAGCCTTCCATGGAAAGTTATTCGAGAGAGATTAATAATACTTGTGGCACGTGGTTGAAAAACACTTTGCTTTTACACTTTACATTTCAATAGAATTTTCAGTGTTTCTCTATTCTTCTTGAATCTATATATAAAACTAGCTGAATGTCCGTGCTTCGCTACGGAGTAGATTCAAATTAAATACAACGGTCAATGTACGCAATTAATGCCAAAAAATATATTTATACAAAAATCGTAACGGATATTTTTATAGACAAAATAATGTAGAAGAAAATATTCTAAGTAAATCTAATAGAACATACTAAAGAATATAGTACAGTTAATGTAGTGCAGTTTGAGGAACATTTCTTTTACTGTATTTCAATATTTTTTGGGTAATGTCCAATCGTCTGCCGCATTAGAAAGAAAGAAAAAAAAAATGTCAATTTATTCCGCTGTTATGCAAGTGACGCAAAATTAGTTTAAAGTATCACGAAAAGAAAAGAAACCACGTGATCAACATTTAATAAATTAAATTCTAAAAATTAATCTTTAAAAATTCACGAAAAATCAGAAAATGGAGGTAAATATTCGAAAAAGATTTCATTTTAATAGAATTTTTATGATCTCTCTTGTGATATAAATTTTATAAACCTCAGATTTTAATTTTCAATGCAAACTTTAAAAAAGTTACAAAAACAGCTTAAAAATTTAATTAAAAAAATCTAAGCATTTTTCAAAAATCTTTCTTAGTGCACCCCTACACTGTAAGAAGAATCGTCACGCAAAATTTCAGCCCTTTAGATCCATCGGTTTGGTCTGTGCGTTGTATGTGAGTCAGTGCGTCAGTCAGTTACGGAACTGTTTTATATACAGGGTGGCTAATAAATACTGTGACAAATATCGAATCATTTAATTACACACAGATGAAATAGAAAATGGAAAATACAACAATATTATGAACATTATACACGAAAGTTTACCATGAAATAATTTTACTCGAATCGACCGCCATCTTTATCGATTACTAAAGATAATCTCTTACGCCACTGTCCTATTGCGGCACGAATCATTTTATGAGGTAATTTGTCCCATTCACTCCGTATTGATGCTTTGAGGGAGTCCAAATTTCTGTGCTGCTTAGCATTTACTTTAGACTCTAAAATCCCCCAAATGCAATAGTCTAAAGGATTTAGATCTGGTGAAGAAGGTGGCCAATCTTCTTGCTTGATAAACTTCGGGCAATTGGCATGGAGCCATTCCTGTGTTGTTTTGGATCGGTGGGACGGTGCAGAATCTTGCTGAAATATCCAATTCTTTTTGGGATACAATCTGTTAGCATGTGGTAATAAACGTGTAGCCAATACTTCCTGTTTGTAATATTCAGCATTGATTTTTACCCCTTTATCAATGAATTTCAGAGGCAGTTTTCCATTGTGTGACACTGCAGCCCAAACCATAACAGAATTCTTGTTCTGAAAGCGTTTAACAGTTCGAAGATTTTCAGGTATATCCGCGAAGGTTGCTGAATATACAGCATCATTTTTAACATTATAACTTTGTTCTGTACAAAACAGCTTCTCATCAGAGAAAATTATTTTTTCAACACTTTTGCTACCGTGCCGGTTCAGTAATTTCTTACATCTTTGTAACCTTTTTACTATTTGTGAAGTAGTCAAACCTTGAACTTTTCTTTTGCGATAAGGGTGAAAACCCAGGTCTTCATTTATGATAAGTTGCATAGTTCTGCGACTGATGTTCTCTTCTGCAGCCATTTTATTTGCAGAACGTTGTGGATTTCTTCGTATCTTTTCACGAATTCTTTTGATACGTTCTTTTGTACGAACAGTGCGTGGACGTTCGGACCTTGGTCGATCTTTACAGCTATTGGTATCCAATAATCGATTTATAGTCCTATATATAAACTTCCTATTAAAACCAAGGCATTTTAATTGCTTAAATATTTTACCTGCAGAAAATCCGCGATCAAAAAGCTGTTTAACCATTAACCTTTTGGCTTCCATCTTTAAAAATATTCTACATGTTTTAATTTAAACAAAAATCGTCTGCGTTTACAAAAAGTTGCCAACCACACAAATAGATAGATAAATTGTTTTTCCAAACGATTAAAATTAACTCTTATTTTTTGGAGTGTTACAGTATTTATTAGCCACCCTGTATATATATATATATATATATATATATATATATATATATATATATATATATATATATATATATATTATTACATTTCTACCGGGAAATGTTAACAAAAACTATTAAAATTGGTTGCTGTTAATTCGTGATAAATAAAACATTTCTTATAAAAAATAAAGGCTTATTGAGACAAACATTTAGTTATTTTTTAGTCAGATAACAAAAACACAACAAAGATGTAATAGTACTAATATCAGTGAAATTCTTTACTGCAAAAATTATTAGACGTTGGGGCTGAAATAAAGACCATACAGAACAGAAAAATGAAAGAATCAATTAACGAAAGAGACTCGAGTTTGACTCTAAAATGAATGATAGTCAGCCATACTGAAAATAATACGTCGGTGAGAATAGCACAGAGCGTTGACACCCGGCTATTTTCACAATCCGGGGAAGCAAAATTATCATTATTATTATTATAGGGTGAAGAGGGAGGTATCCGTACATGGACAGCTAAAAATTGAAATCTCAAGACGTTCCCCCAACCCATTACTCCCGAATTTTGACGTCCTCTAACGAAAGACACAAATTGTAGCTTCGTGATGAATTGTGTGCAATTTTGTCGATGCTGAAGACAATAGCCAGAATTGTCGGAGAAAAATTTTTCAGGAATTCGGAGCATTTTTCATCAATACAGTTACGATTAATTTTTAATGAAAGACAGCTCTGCTCGGAAGACGACTTTGCGATCGGCAAATATAAATAATGCCAAAAATGATAGATTCGGAGAGTTATTGATAAAAAATGACATTTCCTTCCAGGCTTAATAAAAGGCAATATAGATCGCAGGATGATATATCGAATCTGTCTATACTTTATACATTATAGGTATTTAAGTGATTTTTGTTTCTTGTTAAGATTTTCTTTCTTGGTTTCTGTTACCTCCGTTCAGGCACCTGAGACGTATGACTATATATATATATATATATATATATATATATATATATATATATATATATATATATATATAATATATAAATTTTTATATTTTACTTTGAGCAATTACCTTTGCGCCTTAGATAGTGAAGTGGCTAGATGTGAAAGGAAATAAATTAAAGGCATCTGCAGCTTTATCAGAATTTAATCGACACTTCGATAATCATAGTTAGATTTTTATCTCGAGAGTGTTAAGTTTTGCACTAATTTTTAATATTTTTAAATTTTTACTACGCTACTGTTTTCGATGTGGAGATTTCATTAATGTGTTATAAGCGAAGTTATGGATTGAAATTAAGGTTATTTTATTCTACTTTACATTTTTATGCTTATTTTGTGAATGCTAATACAATTATGTTTAGAAAGAATAGCCCTTCCAGAAAGAAACTCTGAGCTTTATAACAATAAGAAAGTATGTTAAAATGAACGATGCAGAAAATGTGTGATTTTAGTACGTATATTTACAAATATCCATTGTTTAGGAATTTAATGACAAATACAAGGTAGAGAAGGTTCCTTGAAACAGTCAACTGATTTACATAGTTACTATTACACGTGAATCTTATTTTTTTTTAGATTTACAAAGCTAGCATAAAATAATGAACCGTCAACAAAAAACTGCTCTGAATTGCAAGTAAAAAAGAATCAAGTGAGGAGGTATATCCTTATTAGAAAAATATTTTAAATTGTTTAAACAACTCTGGATGTTACGTCATGTTTAAACTTTTCGAAATCCTGGAAAACACATATTGCATATTTTATCCTGTAAAATTTAATAATTCATACTGAATCAAGTTTCCTCTTCGATTATCGTTAAGGAATGTAAATAAATAAATATTGGTTCTCTTGGAATCAATATCTAAAAGATGTGAGACGAGAGGCTGACATCTTACCTACTTAATGTAAATTTTATGATTCCTACGATTTTACTTCTGCTCCGAATAAGTTAGTTTTATATTTCAGTAGTTATATTTGGAATAAACATCATTCAAAAAGTTAAATTGTGTTTTGAATATTGTCAGAATTTTCAATATTATATATTTTCTGTTGCTAACCAGTTTTCCGTTAAGTTGGCCTTTTTCTAGTCTCCATGGTTTCGTAAAGTTTGCACACTCTTCACTTGGGACATGAGAAGAAGCTTTTACCGATAAGTAATTTAGTATAACTTTGGAATAAAATATAAGATATTTATAGGAGGAAGTCCCTCGTGAATCGAACATATTTTCACTCGGGCTTAACAGCAGAGATTTGCTGTTAAAGAGGCTGACTATTTAGAATGGTATTAATCTGTTTCGGCCGGAAGGATTTGAAGTTTAAACAAGTATTATTTAGCACGTCCACGAGGAATCAGCTTTCTATAAATAGTGCCTGGTATGAGTTATGCTGAGATATCATGTTGAATTAATGCTGTGAACTTCGGGTAGGAGATTAGAACACTAAAACAACGGTGTGGGTGTTATTTTATATTTTCTTGCTTTCACCTCTTGGTTGAACTATTAAATCAAAAAGCAGTAAACTTTGGTTCCTCATTTGAGTTAGATGGCTTTAATTTCTTACCGCAGGACATGCGGCAGCTCCATCACATTTAATTAGGCTCAAAGTATATTTTTCAAAAGAAATCATAGTTAATTATCATTAAGTCTAGACCATATGAGCATTATAAACAAAGTAATACAGTCGAACCCTGGTATAGCGAACCCGGTATGTAACGAACTCATGGATATAACGAACGAACATTTTGGTCCCGCCATTTTCCTATTGTATGTAATTTAATTAGTATTGTGTCAGTTTAATGCAATCGATTTTTGTCGATTTAATTGATTGATTATTTTTAATGATTATTTTTAATAGATTTTATCATTTTCTTTAATACATCATTATTGAATACACATTGCAACTAATGAGTTATACATTTTGTGAACTCTAGCATTTGTCTTAACGGTTCGGATATAGCGAACGACCTGATAAAGCGAACCAAACCTTTGGTCCCTTGAAGTTCGTTATAACGGGATTCGACTGTATTGATAAAATTCAAAAAGACATCACAATTGAGAAATTTTTTGTTCTATTTTCCTTTCAACAAAGTGTCAATATTAAACTTTTTAAAACGCTGACCCACACAATTTCGGATTAAAATCTTCGAAACCAACAAGACAAATCTATGAAACTAAAGGAATGCAAGAATGTTATTTGAACAAGTTCTAAAACTTTTCACACATCAAAATCCGTTCTTAAGAAAAACAATTTTTAATCAAACTTTAGATTTTGGTGACTGATTAAAGCAATTCATTTTGACACATTTATTTTTGTGCAACAAAACCTCATATTCGAGACGAATGAGATTTTCTTTTATTGTTAATAAATAATTAAATCAGATTACTCTTCGATAATTAATGATAGGAAATGGTACTAGATATCATCTTTCTAATCCTTCGATAAACATCCCTCAAAGTGCTTAAGGAGAAAAGCATGAATGCTCCACGAAAACTAGAACTTCTAGATCAGATTGTTTCTAATAAGCAACACTTTATTTCCCCGGCCACCAGTGTTTGTTTGTCGAGCCCATATTTATCTAATCAGTAAATAAATGCATTACAGTTGCAATCGGACACAAAGAGAGATGAAATTAATTTCATTTTCATACGCGAATCGTGAATTAATATTTTTTTCCCTTTTTTTTTTCAAACTCTCGGATTCGTAATCTACGCTACGAAGGATAATTAGAAACCACAGTCTCCCTTTTCTATCGTGTCTTGCTACAGAATTGGAAATTATTAATTACCCATCTTAAGGAATTGCATTTGATATTATTTCTGCGTATATATGGATATACACGTTTATTTGGTTCAATAATCCTCACTTCAGTGCGTGTGTGTTGGGGGGGAGGGGGATAATATACATATATTTCTGAAGTTCGAAAAAATTCAAACTGTGGGTTTCATGATAATAAGCAGTGTAGTATCTGATGCTATTATTACACTATCTAATGTACAACAGATAAATAACAATGTTATTAAACTTTCAAATAGTACTTATCTTCTTTTAATCCGACATTACTTTTTTTTACCGACTTCAAGTAGGAATTACACAGGTAGAAGTTTCAGGATAGTTTAGTGAAATGCACTAATTAAGATATCGAGGTGCATTTTCCTGTTTTCTTTCCATTACACTGAAGATGAAATTCATAAATGGAAAACATTCAAAAATGAAAGGATTACAAACATGCATTATATCATTCGAATAATATTAATTATCCATATACATTTATCATTCGTTTCAAATTTGATGTTTAGATGATTAAATTTTAGACTGTAGTTACAGTAAGTCACTAAAATTTACTGTTTTATTTTTTCTTAAAATATGCATTTTTGGTCTATGCAAAGTTTTTTAGTGGAAATTTATGAGTTAAATATTTTTCCTTCCATTTTTTAAGAGTCTGTAGCTCATAGTTCTTACAGCAACAGCAGGCACATCGTAAAAAAATTATTTTGAAGAACTTAAAGCCCTCGTAATTAAAGTGAGGCCAAACATTTCTTTATTTCCTTTTATTGCTCAGAAGTGGTCTAGACCTATCCCCCCCCCCCCCTTTAAAAAAATAATACGTTAAGTAAATTTGTAATGATTTGTCATCAATTTTTTTAAAGTTATTGAGCAATTCGAGAATGCGAGATTGTCTTGGACGAACGTCAACGATAAACTGTCTACCAAAAACTATCGTTCTATATTTGAAGTATCACAATCTTAGTCCTGGGACACGCGATCTCCCCGTTTAAACTGGACAGCCAGTTAATTGCAATGTTGCTCCGTGTTTCCTGGAACAACGAGTTTCACGATGTTTAATTTTATGGTGGGACTAGCAGTGGTAATATGACGAATGTTCTATAACATCTATCTTTGCTTGCAGGCATATAGGTGAAACGAGAGGTATAGGACTTTGCCCATCGCATTTGAAATCATAGAGCTTACGCAAAACTGACCCGCTGGTCGCGTCCCACTAATGATCGATACTCTGGGAAAAGTCCGTTAGCGTGATACCATAATAACTACGGAAATACTGAAAGAAAGAAACATGATGAATAACGTTTTGGTTTGGTTTGAAGAGCTACGGTGAACTTTTTGCTACACAAGGGCTAATTAGACCGTGTTAGAATTTGTAAGGCAAATTATACTGACTTGTCGGTAAATATATACCCATTCATAACATTGGTATTTGTAGATGGGGGAAATATGAGAAAATGTTGATGGGAAGCTCTGAGTTTGATCAGTTTGTATGGCTAAATTCACCGCCACCAAGATCCCAGCCAGATCCCTTGCAGCTATACAAGTCAACCTTCAATGTTTTGTTAAAGTTAAATAACACACAATCGTTATTCTTATGAAAATTTTGTCATATTTTAATGCCTTTTCCTAATTTAATGATATGTACTACTGCACTGAATCTTACAATACTTGTTTTGTTCCCACTTTTTTCCACAGACAGTAAATTTCCTTATATTGAATAAAAATCAATAATTTATATGTACACGGAATTATCCTTTGTTTCTTCATTGTTGACGGAACAATGCACAGTTAAAATCAAATTTGATTGTAGTATTTTAAAAAGGCTTTGATTCTTTTTGTTATTTAAATTGTCCCCCTTTTTTTCCTTTAATTTTGAATCAATTCGCATAAAAACCGTTTAAATGAGAGGTGATACAGTGAAAGTTTTCCCTCGATATTCACTTTATATAAGGAAAAAGCAAAATGTAACTCCAATAAAACGGCTGTTGAAACATTTTCATGATTTTCCTAAAGCTAACTGTTTTTAGTTAGTAATGAACCATAGAAACTTCTACAACCACTAAATCATCAATTCTCAGTTCCTGCTGATTTAACAATAAACTATTAAACAAAAAAAAAAAAGACCAAACATATTGTTCGCTAATTCTACAGCGGTGTGCCTAAAATGCCCACCTTCCTTTTTTAAAAACATAGTGATAAGCTGTCTAACAAATACTCCTCCAAAATGTTTTGGTGGTTGTATGCTCTACCTAATGTGCCAGAATCTTTAAGGTTAAAGGCATAGTACAATTACCTGTGAGGCCAAAAGGGAATACTTCAATTTAAAGCATTCAACCACATTGTTCCTATGTACCAGTCTAAACGACCTTCTCACCTCTGACTGAAACACTATCATGCATTAAATGTTCAGGGTATGAACAACTTACGCAATCTCATTTTCACAGCATGAAGATAATTTTCTTTCTTTTGCTGTTTATTGCCCTCGCAGCTTTCCCTCCTATGCTTCACCTGTGTCGCTTGACTGATAAGGGCAATTAAGGATGTTTGTGGTGCAGTAAACGTTGAATGTGTTCCAGAAGCGAAATTACAATCCTCTTCAACCGGGGGAAAAGAGGGTCAACATTTCCCGAGGAGGATTTTCCCCTTCCTGGCCATGGGAATAAAAAATTAACTCCATCCTTTTCTACTGATTTTTTGGTTTCGCTGTGTTGGTTCACACCAAATTTCCGTCGGTGTTTGCGTTACTTGTGTCCTTAAATAAATGTCCTGCCCTTTTAGCTTAGAAAAGTCTGCTAAAATAAAGAACACTCTTGTCGAGCCTATGGACAGGTAATGCAGCTGTTCGTCCTATTCTACTGTCATCTTGCCCTTCCCTGCTTCAAAACTCCCAAAACTCTGCCCAGCATGAAATAATCAACATAAGTTTTCTCAACAATAGGAATGGTTAACCATCCTCTCTTTATTAGTTCTCACACTTAAACGGGAAGTTGTGTTGCTTTAGGAGCTATGAGGTTTTTACAGCCGTCAGAGCACAACCATTAGTCAATCGAAATGGTGTGTTTGTGTGGGGGTGGGTTACGCAAATTGTTGTCCACGATCCTGCTAACCACATCGTATACATCTGAAATTTTTCAAAGGGAAATTTTAACAAGGAAGGGATTTTACAAATGGGACGTCCGAGATTTTGCGCAAGGTTTTGCAAAAAGTTCTTTTAAAATCAATAAAATGTCTATTTTAAAATAAAAACACTCTATTGGGATATTATACTTTAATTTATAGTCAAGTCTTACGTTTTTCTACTTTTGATTTAAAATTAGAAAAACAGAACTTTAATATATTTTACATTTAATTTACCTGACTCAAAAGTTCTCTGAGGTATGATATACAGATACAACAGACGCTCCATACCAATGATTTCATCTGAAAGTAGCTGAAGTATTTAAGCTATGAAGCGCGTAGAGACAAAATATGTTACTTTGATAAACGTGACAGTAGATTTTTAAAAGTGAAAAGACTAAATTTTTGGTACGCATTTTTAGCCTGCAATTATAAGAATATTTTCTTTGTGCATAATTTAGTGAATTCCGGAATGAATAACTTCTATATAGAGTTTATTTTTCAAAGACCATTTTTTTTTTTAAAGTTCTAAGGATATTGTGACCCCTTAAAAACATGTTCAGCTTTAAGGCAAAACTCCAAATTCCGTAAATAGTGATGATATTCTGCATATCATATTTATAGAAATCAAAATGCAACCTTTAACTTCAATTATAATATCTGTACATAAGCAGATTTGTTTGCCTCATCCATCAAGACCTGAATAAGACTTAAAGCTGAACATTTTTGTTTTGAAAGCGACAAATTTTCCATGCTTAGCAAACATATATGAACATTGAGCTTAATAAAAAAAAAAAATTCTATATTATCATAATATATGCTCTCGGGTATAAACAAATAAAGTATTTATTTTATAATTATAGTCTGAGTTAAATTCCAGCAATTAACATATTCAACGGATGTAAATCTTGAAAACTTTAAATGAAGGATTCTGTTTTACTGAATTATTATAAATATTTAATCATCATTCGTAAAGATATAAATGAACTTCAAAATTTCACATCGAATGATTATTTTTAAAATATTAAAAACAAAAGTGGATAATTGCATGTATCAATATATCAAACGCATTTAACAATTTTTAGAAAAAACAACACGAGTTTTCCAAAGTATTTATCAAATAAATAAAAATACGTAAAACTTTTATTTTAAGCTTATTTTTAAACCACAAAATGTCTTTCGATAAATAAACCGGTCTTATATTTACTTTTCTTGCCGGTAGAGATGCATTTTTTAGTTTTAGTTTACCTCTGTTATTAATTCTCCTTTCATATGAGATAAACTATATTACCGGAAACTCTCTGTGCATTTATGTCAGTCATCCAAGAGTAACTTCTCCAAAGAGCAAGTCAGTGACCCAAAACCTCGGGTGACATCCCAAAGTATATTATATTGTGTAGTTCGGACTTGTACATTCCAAGGATCAAAAATAAAAATTGCTAAAATGCTATACTAAACTTAGATCAGATAAATAAAAAGGACCATTTACTTGAACCATTTTCTTTGTATGCTGTTTCACATTTGCTAATATTAAGAACAATAGAGAAGAGATTTTACATATCTTTGATGAATTTGTAAATAACATCTGATTACGTTATTGGCGAGGTAGTGTCATTTACTTTTACGGAAGTTCTTTCATACTGTTAATCGTTATTACATTCACACATTTGCGTAGTTTGATCTTTCACGAATGATTTTCAGTTTTGATCAGTGCAACAAGCATTTCATTTTAATAAGAAAAAATAATCACACATGTCCTGATAGTTCAAATCTTGCGAATTTCCACGTCATTTGACACAATGCGTAGGGCACTTCCTGCTGGACGGAGACTATTGTAAAACCTGAATATGCCATTTTCCAAAGTAGTAAAATTTTCGTGTTCAATTTTAGTATTCTTATAAATTTAACAAACTAGCATTCTACAATAACAAAACAAAACAAAACAAAACAAAACAAAAACTAACAAATATAAATAATGAAATTATATTTATGCATAGAGTTTTTAAATATGTTTTCATTTTCATTACTTGTTTGCACATAAGTACAGTGTGGTTCCCACTCTAAGTAATATACTTGATCATTTTATTCACATTCCAGTTATCTTGGTCAGGGATGTTAAAAGTTTTCAATGTGGTGATGAAAAGTTAAAGTTCTGGTTATTTTTTGAGCCGAGTTCTCAAAACCCAGACACATAAGATAAGCAACGAAGGTAAAAACACATCAAATGTCAAAGGATTTAAAGTTTTCCCCTACAGGTCTCTCTTCTTTTCTCTTAATAATTCGTACTTTTTAGTACGTTCTATCATAGGCACAGCGAGGAGGATATAGGGGTTTGATTCCCCCCCCCCCAAAGTTCCCAAACTGATTACTTACTTACAGACACACACACACATATATATATATATATATATATATATATATATATATATATATATATATCGTAAACCGTTGAAAATTTTGTTATTTACAGAACTTTTTGGTACATATGTATGCAGTTCAACCCCACCCCTACCTCGTATTATAAAAAAAAAATCCTGGCTGCGCTACTGGTCATTAATGTGAATCTCTCCCCTCATATTTCTCCACAAACTTCATTGAGATTCATTACTGTTTTAAAGCATATATAAAGTAAATGTATCATGGCAGAGAGATGTTGAAAGAATTATAAATTTTTTAGCGGCAAAATGTTTACGCTTCTATTAATCTATTGCATTTTTTTATGCTTCAGAAATAATTCAGTATATAACAGTTTTCAGTCCAAGATTCTACAATACCATCTTTTATATCTGTGCTTAGATGGCAAAATGATATAAGAAATTTTTCTTTAAAAAATTGAGTTTTTCACATTCCGTATTCTTGTTCGCCGATGTAAAACAAATTACTGATTTTTCATGACATTTTGAATCTTAGAATTGCTGTCACGTAAATTTCTTATAACATTTTGCCATCTGAGCACAGATATAGAGAGGCATATCTAAAACGTTTTAAAAAAATGTTCCTTGGTGTTTAAATTCTCTTAAAAGACGCATTTGAAGCATTGATTTTTAAAAAACATTGAGATCATAACTTCAAAAGTCCTTAAACATAAATGTCTTTTCTTCCAAAGACATCTAAGCCATTCAAGGTGTTTCGTATAAATCGATTCCTTAGAGAATGTGACAAGTTTATGCTTCAAATACTTATTTCTGTTTTTCTATAATACAAGACAACATACGCACTATAATACACGATAACATAAGTTATGAAAACAGTTTTTATGATACTTAAATTTTAGACAATGACGTCTAGAATAAAAGAATCGCGTTTTACACATATTGTAAAATAACTCAGCAATCAATGTTTCATTAGTACCAGTAAAGTGTCATTATAAAAGATTCTACAAAGATGAGATGAATTATGGTTCGTTATTTTTCAAATTTGACTGTTTAGATGTTAACATTAATAAATTGTAGAAAAAATTTACCAGGCTTTAACAAAAAACATTACATGTAACAATATATCCATAAATTATTTACTATTTAGCAAGTTGTCAGATAATTTCTGGATTCTTAACTAGATATTATTGTATGGAGGAAGGAGATCTTGATTGAAACATACCACCAAAACAATAATTGATGACACAGTCATATTTCTCATCTGATTTCAGGTCGAAAGCCTTTACCCGAGGGAAATATGTCGATTGGTTAGATAAACTAATTTTCCCTTACTAACGTTACCGTACTCAACAAAGATATGAAAACTAGCAGCAGAAATATTCTAATCTCAATTACATGAGAGTGGATTATTATTTTCTTGACTGCTTCCATAGATAACATATGTCTGATTAATAAGACCCTTGTCTTCATTATTAATGCTTAGAGTTTATTTTCTTATGGAAAAGTGGGATATAAACGTCCTGTAATTGCATATTTAAACGCAAATCGGAAGTTACACAATTAAATTTAGTATTAGATATCTTGTCTGAAACCGCCATGGTAGTCACAAATTCATATGGTTTTTATAACTATCAATAACAAGAAAATATTCAATTATGTAAAACAATATACTATGAAACTTATTTCCTTATTGTCATAAAATAAATGCATCTTTGCTACTCTACCTATTAATATCAGAATAAGAATATAAAAACGTTATTTATTCCAACAAAAACCTATTGGCCTGATAGTCTGAGTGTTTTGTATAAAACCAATTGTGATTTGATATTGTGGCGTCACGACAAGGCTGATAAACTCTCTGAGGCGTTGCTAAAAATTACGACTATGGGATCCATAACAAGAAAGACAGAGTCCTAAATAACATGCGAAGCCAATTTTTAAAAACAAAAACTTAACGAGGAAATTTATTTACAAAAAGAATTAACATTTAAACAGTGCAACATATTCAATTAAAATCCCGTGTAGATTTACAACGAACAGAGCCGAAAACACACACGTCCACACAGGGCGCGTTCTATCCAGCGACTCTCTACCAGACAGGGGGGTCGGCAAACGTTGTGACAGTTCCTTCGTAACTTTATTGCATTCCAGAATC
The DNA here is from genome assembly GCA_907164885.2 of Dolomedes plantarius. Classification (NCBI taxonomy): domain Eukaryota; kingdom Metazoa; phylum Arthropoda; class Arachnida; order Araneae; family Dolomedidae; genus Dolomedes; species Dolomedes plantarius. The sequence continues at coordinate 114,198,515 of OU015494.1, forward strand.
GTTAGGACGACAGCTTTACTGGCTGCATCTGTGGGAAAACGTTTTTTAATCCCCCCCCCACGTGTTCCGAACTGGTGGAAACGAACAACACTTTTCTTGAAAAACACGCAGCTGTGTTTCAAGCACTTGTGGGGGCTTGGGAAAATAAAACCATATTTCCAGTACGCTACAATATTATGTCATACAGAGATTTTAGTGCTGTAGTGTACTTTTTCTCATGAAACTTGTAGAAAACACGTATATATAAAGATAAGATTGGAAACTAGTTTCGAATTAATTGACAACTTCGTCAGGTAAAAGAGCATTAGATGAGACTATTTATATGAGCAATTCACAAAAACATTTGCGAAATGTCCTATAATACATTGTACTGTATGAAGAAAAAAAGGCACTGCTAGGCATAGGTCAGGCATTTAATTACTTTTGGAATATTTTAATATTACTGATCAGCAAAGCTTTTGGCTCATGAAATGTTTTTGCAAATTACAGAAATAATTTTATTCTTCCCCTTTCCACCTCTCTGCAAGCTAACAATTTTTGAAAAGGTGTTTATATCAAAAGATTCTTTCGTTTTAGTTCTATAATTCTTTGCTTAAGGCTCCTTAATATTTTACTTAGATTTCCAATCAATGACATTACTTTTTGCCCGTGTTTATAAAGAATTCAGATTGTATTAACAGAATCAATGTGAGAATACCAGAAACTCCTTACAATAAAAAGGAAACAATGTGAGTGATAAGACAACTTCTATAAAGCTATACCCTATCGCTATAAAGTTTCTTGCTTTTACATAATATTGACATTTATTAGCACCTTAATTATGACATGAAGTTATATAAAATTTCTCTATAATTAAAATTCAATATTCAACATGAATCATCCAAACAGAAAGACTATCTTACCTAAGACTATAAACCCCTTCCCCACTCTTCAGTAATTAATTTTGCATACATGGTTGCAACGTGGCAAATTAAAAGGGGGAAAAAATACCATGGTTACAGATTTCTCATAGGAATTTTTAAGGCGTAACATGACATTTGGTGGGGATACATTGTTTCAGGTTTAGTTAGTTTTCTAGTTCTTGTTGATTTACGATTCTAATTTATCGTTTTGAACTTCGAACAACGTTACATTCGACAGGACAGATTATAATAATATTCCATATCCTTCAAAATTATTCCAATTCGTGTTTTGGTAAGAAAATTTCATATCTCGTATGTAAAGTCTGCCGGTTAATAAATAGCCATGAAATACAAATTTTCGCCTAGACCTTTTTTTTTTGTGAATTTTTTCATTTATTATTATTTTTCAATTTCACTAAAAGTACGTTAATATACCAAGTTATCAATTAGTATTCATCTGTAGCACTGAATAAATCAATATAATCCTACCTTATGGACTGTTATGAAATAAGAAATTTGGTATTGACGTAGGAAGAAGTCTTAAAAATTATTCTTATGGAAGCACTAATTTAAATTTTTTTTAGCGATTATGTATTAATTCAATTCTGCTTGGAAGTCAAGTGATAATTTCACCTTCCTCTAAATAATATTAATACACACACACACACACACACACACAATACAGTGCCGGCTCTAGGCGGTAGGCAACTGCCTACGGTGGCAAAATTTAGGGGCGGCAAAACAAACTGAACTAAGACAAAATAAAAAAATATAAAAAAAAACCTCAAAATATATTCCGATTGCCTGAATCTAGAAAATAAAGGAATATTTAAATAAAATTACATAGAACAGGAAATGACAGGCTTCTGTCCATTCCTATATTTTGAGATGCACAGCATACAAGAGTAGACAAGCTTCTAAGTTCTGGATAGTGGGTATTTGTATACGCGACCGAGTTAAGTTTATGTTTAAAACAGTTAAACATAACTTTAGAATAAAGTAAGGGAATTTTGAATAGAATTTAAATAAACTGTAAAAATATTTTGATGATTTCAATTAAATTTGAAGGATTAACTGAATATATATATATATATATATATATATATATATATATATATATATATACTATTTTAGGTATTCGTTATACACATATGCATTAAAAAAATTTTACTGCGTCGATTACGTACAATTATTGATCATTTAAACACAGAATAAAAACAAAGTGTAAAATGAAAGTAATTTTAATTAGTTATTTATTTTTCTGTATTAAATAATTTTTAAATGAAATGTTCATGCACTGGAATTTTATAGTCTCTGCTCGTTAGATATTGTACTTCACAAATTTTTCCTTAAAAAAGATTAATACGAATAACCTAAGGCTTAGTATATGGGACCTGTTAAAAGACCAGCCAACTTCGATCAAGTTTATTGAGAGTAAGACTGGTAAGAAATGCGTTACTGTTTAAAGGGAAGAAATTGGGCGTCGTTAAAACGGAGCACAATATTTCATCAATTACTTAGTCCATTGATATTTGCTAAATAACTAACATTTTTTTTAACGCTGGAAATAAAATCTGAATACGTACTGCAATCGAATTCCAATACACTTTCATATTGCTTCTGACCGATAATGCTTATCGAAGCAGCTGCCATACTTCCATTATAAGCGCCAACCGTTCTTTGACAAAATCTGTGCTACGCTCATCATAAGATAACAGCAATAGAACGTTCTTAAGACGACTTCAGGAAGTCGCACAATAAAAAGTTTTTCATCATAGACCCCGGCCCCCGTAGCAAATTGGCCCTATGGGCTACAAAAGGTGAAATATTTTTTCTCCCTCCTTAGAAAACTCCGAAGATCTCCAAGCGATTGGGGGGGGGGGGGATGAATAAAAATAAGCAAGACTTCCACAGAGAGCTCCGCGCAAAACAGGTTTAGAGGGTTTGGTTTTCACTTCTTTTTTTTTTGTTTGATGTTATCTTTACAGACATAACACACACATACTGCGTTGCAAGTTGCCGGCTTCTGCATTTATGCAAGGGGAGAATTTGTCCGTGAAAACGTTTTATTTATAGGTTTTGTTTGCTCTCCTTCAAATTCGGTCTTTTAAAGGGCATTTAAAAGAAGTGAATATGTTTTTACTAACATGATGCGTGCAGGTGAAAATATTTATTTTGAGCATTCATGCCAAATCAGAAATAATGAAAACAATGAGCATTATGTAATTTTTAGGGGGGGGGGGAATTGATTTTTTCCCATTTTAAACATATGTTGCCTCTGTTTCGAACACGGAGCATTAGTAAAACCACCAAAATATATTCTTTAAATTCATTTTGAGTTTTTTTTCCATTTTAGAATGTAAATCAGATGCTAATATGCATTATACGAAAAGGTTGTTTTCTAATATACATGGATATACATCAATGCATGCTTGTGTTAATCTTCACTTAATATTTTAATGAAAAGTAACTTGACTTAAATTGAGAAGTTTTTTTTTCTAAATAAACATGTGTACCACTGAATGGTCGAAGGACCATTTACAAACATTAACGTTACAAAGACCACGACGTTTGACTCTTGCAGATGCAATAATCTGAGGATGTTCAGTAGCTTTCTAAATAACTTATTGTGAATACTGCGCACTTCCCATTCAGGTAATCCACTTGTTCACTATATGTACACTACAGCTGCCATATAAAAAGATATTGCATACAAGATATAACACTGCCGTACAACAAAGTGAAAAATAAGTAGGAGAGCAAAAGAAAAAAAAATTTCAATTCTTATACTTGATTTGAAATTGATATGTTAAACATTGTATAAAGTATAATATAATAATCACTCATTTGATATTTAGTATTAAATAGAAATGTTTAAAAAGCTATAAAATTTTCTTCAAAAATAATTCTCTTAAAGTTCTCAAGGTTATTCATTAATTTTGGGGGGGTAATGTTACTCGCTTCCGTAGCATACTTTAAGCTACACGTGCCCCCTGATTAGTGCTAAATGAGTAACAGCTTTGCAGCCTTTGAATTACATGCTTTACCTAGTTCCTTTACATTTTTTCCCTTTTCTTTTATAGTTTAGTTTTTAGTACTTGTTTCAATTCTTGTTTGTCTTATGTAACATCTTGGCGAAAGAATTGTGTTTCCCTTCGCCCGTTGTATTGGAAATAAATAAAAAAGAAAAATTCATTAAGTTTAGCTTTCAAAGTTATCTAAATTCAAACTAAAACTCCTACGTGAAATACAACTTTTCATATTGTTAAAGTTTACTAAAAAACTTAAAAACACTTTAATTTGAACAATAAGAAAAGAAAATTATCGTTTTAATTTAAATCCGAGCCAAAAACGAATGATGAAAGAGCAATAAAAATAGAATACAAACTTACTTAGTTTTATGTTTTTATTTATTTTTTTATCGTTATATGCAGAACAAAATATATTAGGAGTTACGTCATAACTAAATTTTTATCATAAACATCAAAATAAAGTAGGGATACTTCGTTGAAGGATTTTCATATTCTTAAACTTCCATTTAAAAAAAAAAAAAAAATTCCTTAACGTCCAACTTTAAAATCTGCATTTCAATATTTCAAGTACTCTTATTCATATATGATACTCAGTAAATATTAATTCATCAGAAACAGAGAAATTTAATTTATCGATATGTATCCGGTAGATTTAACTTTCTCGGTTTCTGATGAAATCGGCATCGAGAGCGTATGCTTCTCATAGAAGCAAATAAGTGAATTGCCATACTTAAAGAGAGTTCCATTCTCTCAGAGACAACATAATACCGTAATTGCAGAATCGTCCCTGCTTTTATATCATCCGGCACGACTGCACATATAACCCCCTATGTATACATACCATGCTGCACATGAAAATATAATCATGAATACAGCTTGGCCTCATGGGAAGGAACATCACACTTTAAAAGATAAAAAAAGGGGGTGCACGTTCCTCAGGGGAGATTCCCCGCTGCGGGGGCACCTGCCCATTAGCCTCTCTACCTTTTACTTCAGAGTACACTAGGCCCCCGCAGGGTAGGAAGATGGGTTGAAATGGTCTGTGTGATTTAAAAAGAAGATACCGTTGTGGATGCGGAAACTAGATATCATACGCTATACGTGTGAAATGTTCCATTGAATATTAATATGGTTATCATGCATAATGCATAGATTACAATATGTTTACTTTCTATAAAAAATGAAGAATATTTTTTTTCTTTCCCTTTTTCTCTTGAGAGAAATATCTTTGAAAATATTCTGATATTTTATTATTACAAATATTTGATTCTTAAAAAAAAAGTGTGAGGATCTACCGTATGACGCCTTTGTGAACCACGTGCCAGTGGAATGCAAATATTTGCGATGGATTATTCGCGTTTTGAACGCATTGCTGAATAATGATGTTTTGCACTGTCAGACGTTAAGTTACTTAATTTTTTAATCACCATGCATTTTCTTTTTTTCTTTTCATTTTGAATCCCGTTGTTGGACGATGCTTCTAAAAATGTTTTTGAGGGAATTCGAGGTTTGTTGTTCGAATAATAGTAAATGACAGTTTTTATTTTTGAAAATTAAAATATGCCGCTAGGTGAAAATGAAGGATTTGCTACCGGCAAAAATACATAGTCAATGTGCAAGATGATTTTAAATTCCTTTTGTGAGTGTATTGCATCTAAGATTCATTTTCAGTAGTGAATACTTGAGATGACTTATCTTCGGAAATTAAAGGACGGAAAGAAAAAAAAAATACTACAGATGTGTTTGAAGCTAGAAAGGAGCGGTGGCATGTTAGAAGTTAAAAAAGTGATGATGAGCTTAATATGTTTTTATACCTGGCTGTTCGGCTAAAAAATTTTTTCACATACACATTTTTAGGGAATTATTTATAACTGAGAAAGATTTACCCCATCCGACAACCTAGGAAACTCTCCGCTCCACAGCTATAAAAATTAAGCCTTAAATTTCCATCGCGAACCAATTTTCGAATTAGCATTTAGTTTGCCGGAGCTGCGTGAATTGATCTTCGAAGTTAGTCTCATCAAATTGGCTACCTTTCAAAAGAGGAGGGGAAGGGGATGAATTTTATAAGTGTCTCTTTGAATTAAATTTTCAGTATACGGACGGTGTCATAGGTTTGCTTTCGCAATACCCAGAAATGTACAAGGTTTATAACTAGGGGTACGTAAATGTCGCAAAAAAAAAACTTTACAATTTATAAAATTTTGCATTTATTAGCATATATATATATATATATATATATATATATATATATATATATATATATATATATATATATATATATATATACACTCAAAATTTCGTATTTATTTTTTTAAAAAATCACAATTTTCTCAGTTAGGTAAGTATCGAAATTTTTAGTTATAAGCTAACGTAGTAGTAGTCTCCACTTTCTCTTCCTTAAGTCTTTAGCAATAAGTAATAAGCAAATTTCGAGAGTGGGATCTCTCAGTTAAAGACCGTGAATGGTCTCAGATAAGAAATTATGTTAATAAATTATTACTATTATTATCAAATTTCGCTTAAAAAGCCGTTTATCACCGTGTTTTTGCCGAAAAGTAGTAAAAAAATAATTTTCGAATTTATTCGCTCATATCGGCAAATTTCGCATCTATTTCGTAAATACGAATAATACGTATCCCTATTTATAAGGAAAGAAAAAAAAAAGACCGCAGGATATTTTGCAACATTAAACGAATATTCATGGTTTTTACTATCAAAACAAAATTAAGAAAACATTTATTGTATATTTATAGATGCTTTGTTGGTCCAGTTAAGGATCATAGCTGTGTGCTGCTGTTTTTCTCTCAGTTGTCAAAACCGACATAACCTTATATCCATTTCCCTTATGCGAAATGCTCTTCTCGCAATGCACTCTAAAGTTACCATTGTAAACTGTATCATCCCAGATACCTATTTTCAAATACCTTTCTTTTTTTCGACTACGTGAATACAAGGCTATCAAGTATTAGATGATCATCAGAGAAAACCCACTATTTGGCTTTGTTGTAAGACTGAAAGAATACATCTGTCCGGAAAGAAGAAGGCCTTGAATTTTATTTCATGCCAGCTAGTAATACTTTACATGAGGGGAAATTTGATAAATTCTAGTAAGGGAACAGTTTCGTTTTTACTGTTTGAACCGAAGAAAAATATCTGTGTATCGGAGGTAAAAGACACTAAGTCACATTTATTAAATTTTACAGGAGAGCTCAATGAAATCCCTTTAGTGCTCTTTACCTCGATAGGACATTGTGCCGCTTTCAACTGGCAATATCTCTTCTATATATATATATATATATATATATATATATTCGAGTTAAAGCTTTGCAACACTGAAATTTATCAAAAAATATGAAAGAATAAAGTTAAACAATGTACTTTTATAAAATGGACTTGGTGTCCTTTACCTCCAGCACACAGATATTAATTTCGTAAGAAGTACTCCGAATTATATCTATTGTCAAATAGTTTAACCCGCTCAGCGGGCGCGCCCGTGTATAAAGTGCAACATTTTCATAATTTTGAATGGTTTGTTTTTACAAGTAAGGTTTGAATGTTCTAAGCAGTTTCTATTTATAGATACACCCTTTCTAATGCAGGTCTGATTTTCTGACCCTTGTATTCCTTTCTATTCATTGTTAGTTGTGATTTAACCGTGGTAAACAAGCAATTATACTGGATTGCAATACCACAAAATTATGAGTTGATGTAGTAGATCAAATGTGCAGCTATTACACGGTATTCCGCATATCACGAAGATGGACAATCTCATTGTTTTTTAGGTTTTTGGACATAATAGGAATCGATTCACAAGTTATCCTCAAATGCATTTAACCAGGAAGTTTTGAAATAAGGCTATTGTATCTGCATTCTTTGGATTTAATTATAAATATATCTCAATATTATCAGCATTTTATATCTTACTATAAAACGCAGAATTATTATTTTCAATTTGAAAAAAAAAAGTGTATTACAAAAGGAATAATCACGGTTGAAAGAGACGTTGCACTTTATGCAACGCGCGCCTGCTGGTGTTCCAAAAATTGGCTGAAGGGTTAATAAATTAATGAAGAATAACCAACAATAGTTAGTTTTTCCACTTAAAAAGTGCACGCAAAAGCAAATTAGCTTAAAGTTTCTCTTTGTCTTTCTATTCCTAGACCTTTGAGATCATAAATGCATTTTTGAGAAACACTTTTTTTTTTTAACGAAAACTTTGAGTATCGCTAATAAAGACAACCAAATAATGTCACTTCTTAACGTCTGTCATATTCTGAGGACGTGTTTTATTCTGAACTTTTTTTTCCTAATTCTTTGTTCAGTGATAGGTCTGCGTGATGTGAGAAAAGGGTTAAAAGGATTTCCAGCTCCCCAGAAGGATATTCTCCTTCCCGTCCCCTTTTGTTTCAAAAAGTACAAGAATCAGCTAAATTGAAGGCATGTTTTGTTTCGTTGACAAAAATGTCCCAACGCACTGGCAAGCGGCAAGCTTCAAAAACGTGCCCTGCTGGTCTCAGCAGAACATTTAGAATACAAGTGCTCAAGTAATAACGCTGATATGCACATTTTTTCTTCTGGCTTTGACACAACGTCGAAAATTGGTACAAAAATGAAGAGGGGGGGGGGGGGTTGCAGTTCCGTTGTTTTCGGATACCCGTTTCTCACTTAAAAGTAACAAGGAGTTTTTATTTCTTTCGATATTTTGAATTTATTTCGCTTCGGATGGAAAGTCAGATGGCTAGAGAGAAATCTTTTACCAAAATAATCATAAAAAAAAGGAAGCTGAATAATCCATAAATAAAATTTGAAATAAATTGTAATTTATGCATATGTCATGGAAAAGAATTTAAACTACATTTTCTGCTATCGTGAGCTCGCTTAATGGGCCTATTTTTCAATTTTTCGAAAAAGTATCTTTTTGACTGGAGCTGATCTTAATACCGAGGATAATAGAAAAAAAAAAAAGACGAATCACCACATTCAGCTAAATTCATACATGCATGCAGGCGCATTATTTGATGCAGATTGACTGAAAGGTTGAGAAAACTGTACCTCGAGGATGATAGTAAGATGGAAAGAATAAAATTAATAGCTCTTTCTCATCAGAGTGGAATATGCGTGTATAGCTAATGCATTCTTAGTGAAAGGGCTTCAATTATTTATTTATTCAAAATGTTCTAGGATATAACACTCTTAATGCACACCCACTTTTGCCAGTAAATATTCATTAACATGTTTAATAATAATATACATGAATGAAATAAATAGTTAGAGGAAATACAGTAAGATATTAATAGATGTCGGTACTTCAGAAAAAAAATATGCAGAACTTAAATTATGATGAGTGTGTCTCAATTTCTGTTCATTTGTTTTTCATTTCCTCGTTAATTGAAGATCAAATGGAAAAAACGTATTAAAATGAATAATTGTGCCTGTTTCAATTCTCGTGTCTGCTCTTCAAGAAAAAAAGCAATGTATCGCAAGAATAAGTTTTAAATAAGCACATGTATGAAGAAAAATTCGAGAACATTGTAATGTGTGCTTTTACTTTCTTTAAAATAGAGACCAATAAAATTTAGTAGAAAAAGCGTTATATCGCAAGATAATTTCCATTTTTTTCATTAAAAAATTAGCATGTTATACAAATATGTTACCTTCTGACAATCCCTAAACAGGTTATTTAGCGATAGTAAATTTTATGTAATCCTTATTTTAAAACATTTTCAGAATTCCAGTCTATTGAAACGTAATATAATCAATTCTGAAACATTTAACCATCTTTTAGTAAAGTAAATATGTATTCACATCCCTCCTTTTAGGACTAAAAATGTTAATGATGACGGTGATAAATGATTTTTTTTTTCTTTTCACTTTCCACAAAGGACTTCAACCACACACTTTCACAAGACTTTGTAATAACATTACTTCATGCGAACAATGATAACAATCTGTTAATCATCTTTCCTGTGTTGCACATAAATCCTGTTCGGATGAATCCTACCAATAGAGGAAAAGAAGGAGGAGCCTGTAATGTCTACGATGCATGACACGGTATAATCTTTGCAATGACATTCAAGAAGAACAATAATTGTGACTGCCTGATAATGTAACCAGCCATGCAAGATAAAGACTGATAGAGGATTGGTGAGCGTCGCGACACTGAAAGTAGTTTACTCGGCTAGTAGATTCAAGTAATGCTCTCTTTTGTTTCCAAGATAACGATTCTGATACATAATAAACAAAGATGTTTATACAGAGTTACATAGTTTATCAAAATCTCTAACGGGAGTTTGAATTTTGAATTTTTTTTTTCTCCCACTTAGAGATTGTGTGAAAGGTTCTTATAATTGTAACTTCACCACCGTGACACAGTGGCAATATACCTGATCAAAGCTATTTAGCATTTCTTTGGCCGGTGTAGCTCCTCTAATATATTTTTTATAACGCACATAGGGTAGGTGGGGGCAAAGGTTCGCACGTACATTTGAAAATGACCGGGGGGGGGGGGGATCGAGTAGACAGAGCATTCGTATACTTCCAGTCAGTTAGTTGCCTTGTGAAAGCTGTTGGAGTTACGACCTCCTCTTGCGGAGATAATGAAATAAGCTTATTTTCGTCCTTTTTAATGTAATTTTTTGCAACTTTTGAGTAGTTTTGAGCATCACTCAAACTCACGAACTATTTTATGCTTATTTTCGCATGTTAGGGTGGTAAATAACCTTTCAAATCCTACCTTAAGTTTTGGATTAACTCAAATACAATGGTGCCCATTCTGGGTAAAGGTTTTGCGTAAAGTTTTGCAGTGCAAACCTTTACCCCCTTTCGGGGAAAAAAATCATTATTTTATAGAAGGTAGAGGAGATACCCAACTACAATACAAGTGACTTTTAGGGATGGTAGGATCTAATAGAGGCCCGTAAAAACCAAAAACTCAAAGCTGCAAGCCTTTGCCCTCACCTACCCTAATGCTTTTACACTCCGCATAGACCAGGGGTCGGCAACGCGGTGCTCGCTAAACAACTTTAAAGTGCCCTCCGTTCAAATATCTAAATTTTAGATATTAGAACAACAAACGCTCGTAGTTGTAATGAATAATTTTAGCCAAAAAGAAAAAAAATAAATAAATCGTAAAACCTTAAAAATCAAAAACCGAGCAGCCTGCTCTCGACAGCCGTCGGTCTCCCCTAGCTGTGAGTCAGCTTGTTTTTCCTTCTGTGAAATTGAACTCTCTTTGCGCATCGACATACAAGTATGCTTGTGAATCTTCGTTTTCCTATGGAAAATACTTAAAATCAAAGTACCGATAAAGCCTCACTGACACTCATTTGGACCAGTGCCTGAGAATTGGCCGCCGATTTGCTATGTCAAATATTACATTGATTGTCAGTTTTAAGACTGTTTTGTTTAAATTAAAATTTGAATTTATGTATTAAAAATTTGTGTCACATTAATATTTTCATGCTTAAATATTACCCCCCCCCCCCTTCTTCCTCTTCATCAAGCGGTGCCCACCGAACTCCCGCATTTCTGAAATATGCCCTCCTAGTAAAAAAAGTTCACCGACCCCTGGCATGGACAGTAGTAGGCTTGAATATGTTGATAAAAGACGCGATTTTCTAACATATTTCACCCTCGGAGCAATTCGAGTTCCTCTTACCCTATCATGGAGATCAGATGTCTACTCTTCTCTCCCATAAGAAAGTCCATTCTTGGCAGGAAAACACGGGAATGCTAAATGATCTATGCGAAATGGTCTAGTTTTTCTCCCCGAACGATTTGGAAAGAAATTTACTTTCGTTTTGAATTTCCCTCTGTTAAAATATTTAAATGAAAACTAAAAGGTTGTAAATCATGTTAACTTGATATTACCTACTCAATAGCAAGAGGCTTATCACATAATATATAAAAAATAATAAAAAAATGCATTTTAACCCCTTTCGTTACAGCTTACTGTCGGCTATGCCCTGTTGAGGAGCCAAGAACGAGGGCAAAACCTAGGTCATAGGTTATTGGGTACCCTGAAGGTTATATCTTTACACAATATATATTTAACAACACTCCCCACTACGATTGGCAAAGGCAGCGGGCCGATGATCTAAACGTCGCTGTTTAGATGTCCGTCACTGACAAAACCACTTACGTGTGCACTAATAGCGGCTGGTGCACGGGAAAAATCTGTCATAGCTGCAATGTCCTCCAAGTTCCCAAAATACCTCTGGAGGTGCGGGATCAAGTGTTCCGGTCTCGTCATTTGACTTGGTTCAAAATTACAGAACCGATGTTCTTTGAGGTCAAGTCAGTCTTCAGCCCTAGTGGTACCTCACCTTAATGTGAAGCTGCTTCTACCCTTCGTCAAGGACCTAGGTCCTTTGGACTTGGTGTAAACTTTTCCACACGAAGGGGTTTGGTAACCACAACACTACATAATTATCTATCAGTCCACAAAAATCTTGAGCTATTTCTCGTTTAGAATAGTAAAGTACACTATTAATTCAGAAATATATATTAAGGTTTTTGTATTTAATTTTCTTTATGGGTTTCTCTTTTTAATATTCCTTTGAAAATTTGTTTCTCTTTATCAAAATATTATTCGAATCGTCTCTGTGGGAAGTTTAACTTAAATTCCAGCTTTTTCCATTCTTATCTTAGTAAAATAACATACACATGCATAAATATTTTGTGCTAATTTCGCAAAATATCTTACTGTATTGCAATAAGAGTTAGAAGAATTGAGTTTATGAAATGTTAGCCGTATGAAGCAATTTAGAATTATTAAGCGTAATTAACTTAAAGAATTGTGTTCATTTAACCAAAATTATATTTTTTTTTTATCAAGCACGAAATTAACGATTTTCGTCATGGCAAAATTATTTTAAGCTCCAAAATCGTTTTTCTCATTGCATTAATTCTGCCAGAAAAACTTTTCAAAATATAATTTTACCTTTTTTTTTTTAAAAAACCAAACTGCAAGTTAAAGAAATATATAATAAGAATAGGTTTTATGATGACAGAGAAATGGTTCTGTAAAAAAACAAGCAATACTTAAAAATCTAGAGCCCTAACCCCACCATATATTTTAGTTGTTTAATGTGGAACATTGAAATAAATAGACCATAATTGTTTCTTAGACAGAAAATTTTGTCATTAGCTTTCATTGGATGTTCACAATGAAAACCTATGTTTGCATCAACAAAAATGTAGTCTTAAGTAATCTCATTAAATATGAATGTTTATATTATAAAGTCATGCGCTTTATAACTAATGCATAACATTGTTTACTAATACATAACGTTTTTACATAAATTTAACTAGATTTCACTATTGGTCCCGCTTCTATTGACTATTGCTACTTTTAAACTAATGATAGTGGTTGACCAGAGAGGAGGGCATATGGGTCAAAAATACGAAAAATTGTGGCCTCTTATGAAATAACTAAATTCTATCACATTGCTGAAATAATTTCAAGGTATTATTTTCAGTATTTCCTGCTCTAGACGCATGGGATTCATGGCATATTTTCGCAATAATTTCACAGAAACATTTACGAAATTTCAAAATAATATACTTACATATTCACAGGTGGTGTCAAACTTTTCACTAAACATTTCTAAACGAGGAAGAAACCTGCATTTTCACAAGACATTATCACTTCCCTCAAAGAAAGCAAGTATTTTTTTTTCTACGCACGTGTAGCCTGCGACTAGTCGTGTGTCTGCGTTTGACTGGGTCATATTCTTCCCCAGGGAGAAAGAATTCACAAGCAGCTCTAATTAGTTGCAGGTACAGTAGGTCATAAATCTTCTCCTTCAAAGGGATTGAATGGTACGAAAGGAGGAAAAAAACTGAAAGTGATCTATTGTGGCATTTCAGTTTCACCCATGCGCCTTAGAGAAGGAAAAAGTCGTCAGGTTGCTGACAACCTAAGCCATAGGCTCATTGCTGACGCGTACTGCTTTTTTTCTTTCTTTGTACCTAACTAAGGATCCACGATCGAGTCAAATTTGACGTCAGTCACACTATTAGCGATTCAGTCGCAGAGTCAACAAAGTGAAATCCGAACAGGCAAACACAGGAATATATCGATTACTCTTTATTTTAAATTTTTTTTAATAGACAGTACGTGACTAAAACCAAAGTGAAATGCAAATAAAATCAGAGAGATATTTTAAAACCTCTCTGTCGTGTTTATTTCTAAAAATATTTATGCTATTTATAGTTGAAAAGAGATTAACTTTTCGTTAAACGTAAATCCAAATTACAGTATATTTTATTCAATGACGACCACTTTCTCTCGCATCTTTAAGGGGGCTCACTACCCTTAAATCTTTAAAACATTCGATTTTTTGAAAAAAAAATATATATGTTAAAGCCTGATCATTTCTGAACAAAATAAAGCAAACTGCATAAAAATATTCCTCTTAGTTCCGGAGATATTGATATTCTAAATATTTAATTACTGATCAAGTTTATGGTAAGAAAAATTTTAAACTCATTTTTCTCAAAATGTAACTTTGCATCATTCCGCAACTGATATCTCAAAAACAATGAAACATAATTCCATGAAATTTTTATCACTGCATAATCATGTTATTTTATTGCGTCTGAACTAGAATTATTGCAATCACTGCACATTTTGTTATTTTTTCAGGGGTACATTAATGCAAAAATTTAAGGAAATTTTAAGTCTATTTTGAGCAGTGTTAAAAAAATTAAAAAAATATTTTAATGTTGAATGTTTTATGTTAAATTGTATTTTGAATTATTTATTTTAAATATAAAACAGGAATTATACATTTAAGTGTAAAATTAATTTCATAGTTCTGCGCGCAAGCCAGCATACAATAAAAAATGCTTAAAAAACTAGGTTTATCTAAAGCATTTTTTAAAGAAAATATTTAAAATTATTTTGAGAGTTGAAAATTTGTTTATTAAAATAAATATATCAATTTATCATATACATAAAATTTGGAAAAATTGGGAGTAAATTGAAATAGTTACAAAGAGTTAAAAAGTATGAAAATATGCCTTATTTCCTCGACTTAAAGGTCGTGAGTCCCTATAAGATAACTAAGAGGACTAAAGAATTTATTTCGGCCCCTACTCTTTCCAATGGGTGCTCTGATTACTACACTACCAAGCCCATGAATGACCTGATCTATTTTAATGAATCTTGCTCATTGCTTCACAAATTTTTGAACGAAACAGGTCTTACATTGTAACTTACTATGCTAAATTAAAGAGATCCTCATCAATTATACCCATAACTCAAATTATTAAAAAAGATGAATGATACATTAAAGTGATGCATTACAAAATCAAAAATATTCACTATTTCTTTTTAATGTACAACGAGTTTGAATTCATACGTGAATGTCGAAAAAAAAGTGTAAAGCTAATGAATTGTAAATTTTTAATTTTAAAACTACAGTACGTTAAAAAAAGTTTGTAAGATCAATAAAGAAAATTAATACGAAAATTGATACAAGATATTGTTTAAATGATAGACAAATGATCCCAGTTATAAAAAATTATTTTTCACCCTACATTCACCATGGGGGAGAAGTGGCCAAAGTCACAGAGGATCTATGCATGTTAAAGGTTTTCCCACCGAAAAGGGAAGACTACAAAGACGGAAAATAATCACATGAGGGAGAAAGCAAGATAAGATCACAAGACGTAATCTGAGTGACCAGCGACATGCAATAAAATTGTAGATAGCATTCAAAAAACGGGCCACACACATACTTCTAACAATTAATGTGTGGGAATTTGCAAGGGCTCTTTAACAAAGTTTCTTCATCTCGGTGGTCCGAATTTCTAACGACTAAAGGAATGAGGAAAATTGGAAGCGAAGTTCCGGTGGCAATAGCTTTAACTTCTGATGCATTCGGCAAACTTTTATGGGTACATCTTATGCATGGTAGGCTTTTCTTAAATACAGCAACTATCACTAGATTTCGACACAGTTTTCTACAAAAATATATGATTTATTGACTCGTCTATATTTGAAAAATAATAAATTTTACGAGGGTCGATGCCATTGGGAACAAGAATTGTTTTAAACTAAATTTATTTCTGAATATTTTCTTGATTTATTAATGTTTGTATTTAATCTGGGAGGTAATAAACTGAACTGATATGACAATTACTGTAAATTCGTGATATAACGTGAAACAGAAGTTACATTTAACAGTATAAGAAAATGTGGTAGAAGATAAAATTTTTCAATCAATAAACTATAAGGTAAATCAAATATAAAATTTACGGAGTATGAAGGGAAATTAAAACAAAAATAGCAATTACGTACTGAAATTAGTAATTACGTAAAACACAATTTCAAGGGTCTTCTAAAAAATTAATTTAAAAAATATATATATTAAGTGTAACTACAAATTGAGTGGAGGTAATAATTAAGCTAAAATATAAAGGAAAATTTAGATATTTGTTTCTCATAATGTAAAAATAATATCCATTGATGAATGAGAAAATGCTTAAGTTCTAATCGAACCTGATTGATTTGTTGATTTATTTCATCAAAAAATTATTTTCACCATTTTCATAATAACCTCTTAAGACTCCACAGTCCATGTTTATAAACCCTTAGTAACTACCCAACCCTGATAGCTACATCAAATGTTACTGTATGTGAGAGTGGAACGCCAAAAACGTCTCTACATACTGAGCATCAGTTAGCCATTTTAGTTAAATACTTATGGGCATATTGAACATAAGTTAACCCCCTAAGTGATGTTCAGTATTTTTTAATAAAATGTTAAAACGGGTTTAATTATAGGAAAAAGACGCATAGTGTATCCCTGTTATTCAGAAATGTGTGTGTGTGTGGGAGGGGGGGGGGGAGGGATGTAAAATGCTATCTTCAAAATGCATTTATGCTTGTGAAACTTTAATAAAGATTCTTATCTCTAATAATTTACAATTTTATATTTTAATACAAAAAAATAACCATTTCTCTAACAGTAGAATAAAAAATCCAATATTGTAATCAGATGTTTCGCGAATAAATTCTATAAAAGTGATGTAATGCCTAAAAGAAAAGAATAGCCTCAGGAACGTTTTTTAAATGATTTCTTATTCATGTGTTAAGAAATTGGAAAATAAACCACGAGTGATAAATATCTTTTCGAAAATATGACTTGCGTTTCAAAATATGTTAATCATCGTTTGCGTCATGATAAAAAGTAGGTGATGATTCAGTACCATTAAGGCTCAGGCGTTTTGACACCCACAAAATAGATTGATGCAAAAATAATCAATTATCATATAAATAAATATAATAAGCATATGTGACGCCTTTAGCTCGAAGTGTTCATTCAACTTGTTAACTTCTGTCATTTTAATACACATTACAGGACAATCCATTAATCAGCAGTAAGAAAAGGGAAAAAAAAATTTTTTTTTTACCTGTTCAGAAATTATTTTACGATTTTAAGAAGTAAGTTGTTTTGTATTCTTTAGTTTGCTTTTTTTAAAACATTATCTTTAAAGAAGATGGTTAGAGTCCATAGTTTTATCTGAAATAATTTAAGAGAAAAAAAAAGGAAAATTATAACAGAGATTCACATTGATTAATGCTTTAAAAACTCTAATTTAGATGCATATATTTCATATCGGTATGTATAATAAGCTAAAAAATGTATTTTTGGAAATATAAAGTAACACTATTAAAGTTTAAATGTATGATATAAATTTTAAACATTCCGTTCGAAATACATGAACATGAATTGCAAACTGCAGTCATAAAATAAATAATCTCAAAACTATAGTTCATATAATTTGTTGTGAGTAAATGTATTTACAAGCATGAACTCCCATTATAAAGAAATGTAATACGTATACATGTGCTTTCTATAAATAAGGCTGTATTATAAACTAAGGCCATATAAAAAAATTAATTCGTCAACTTAAATTTACCAACCTAGCCCATTTTTACTTACTATTACATAAGTTGCGGAACGAATTTATCAGTGGTAATAATGAAGATTTTTCTCACCAATATAATTCTCATTTAAACTTCTCTCACCACTGATATCTCATAACTCATTTAATACAAGCAAATTTAGATAGAAAGTATTAAGTAAACTAATGCTTTTAGATCTCTGTCATTAAATAAAAGAGGGATGCGTGGATTATAACTGCTCGCGGTGAATGCATGTAAAAAATCGTACTTATTTCATAAATTATAAATAGTTCGCTCCCTTTTAACGCATTTATTCCGTGTTTGAAAACATCTCTCCTAGCCTGATGGAATTAATAACACCCCTGGAGTGTGATTTCACGCCTCTATTTAGAACCTCCCATGAGGGTTTGTGATGACAGCCCACCACTCTCCCTCCAATAGTTTCGGTTTCAGTGCATTCTCCAGAGAATTAAAAGTAGGTTCCGACGATTTCCTGTATCAGTGGAGACTGTAAGTATAGTAACAAAAAAAAAAAAAAGTGCTATAAAGTCCCCAATGAAAGAACAGATGTTCTGGTGAAAGTTATATTTCCTTAAGTTTTTTTTAAAATTTTTTTTATTTTTTTTTAACTTCTCAGATAAGGACTCGGATAAGATGTTACTCTGGAGAAATGTGTGTACTGATTAATCATCTTGAAATAAAAAAAAATAAAAATAATTAAACTTAAAAATTTAAATCCAGCAATAGGATGTGAAACTGAAGGAAACACATATTATTACACTCCGTGCTGAGTAACCTGAAGAGTTTATATATATATATATATATATATATATATATATATATAATAACTTGTGTTTCCCTCCAAAAACACTTACCATTTTGATTCCACCATACCGCAGAAATTGAAAGCAAAATTATTAACTTTATGTAAACAGTTATTGGCAATATAATCTGTATATATGCAGGTCAGAGACGTTTTTGGATATCCTCCCCCCTCCCCAAAAAAAAAAGAAAAAAAAAGGGGTGGGCATTTGTCCGGAGACATTCGCCATACATACAACGCTAATTTCTTAGCTTCGTCACTATGGGAGCACCATTGAGGTGAGCTAACATGATTCCCGATGTGGGTGCCACCCTCAGGAGTGACATCTGGGGGGGGGGGGGGCTCGTACCCTCTTCGCACTCCTACAAAACCCATGGAAGGTTTCGAATATACTATATGCAATCAGTTCATTATTACATGGTAAAAAATATTCAATGCAGTTAACTCAGAAAGTAGTGTAGATTATTAAAATCCACTTCTAGGCAAGGAGAGTAAAAGTAAAATGACCTCATTCATGGGCGTATTTAAAGGGGTTGATGATGAGGTCCATCTCCGACCCCGAAATTTTGATTATCAAATAAAAATCATATAAAACTAAATGAAATAATTTCGTGACTTAGAAATTGATTTAATTAATTATATTATTTTATTTTTTTAACAATTAAAATGTAATTATTTTGCATACTGCTGTTTGTAATCTTTCAAAGAGTATGTTATCTTTAAGTTTATATCAGTACATATTTAACATATACTCACAAAGTATTATTTATAGCTACGTGTTACCCACTGATGATCTTCGATGAGCTGGCGCTCCCCGAAACTACATCCTATCTACGCCCTTGCTGTAATTAATCATAAACAATACTTTAAGAAATGCGCATGGAAACGCTAACATATCTGATCGCTACTGGTGCAAGATAACCATAGTCAAACAGATAAAAGACTGTAATACAGCGCTAGTGGAAGAGTAATATCTGCTTAGAGATGGCATTAAAGACTTAAAAGTGTATGAGTAGACGTGAGCTCCTCCACCTCATCCCTTAACAATTTATGGACGAACATTATAAAATTTAAGAGCTTCGTACTGAATTCAGATTCGGTTGGATGGCCAAATATTTGAAAATTAGAACAGTAAGAGAAACTGGAAGTTGGGTCAAATTATGGGACTATACTCATGCATAATAAACGGAGATGAAAAATCTGGAGTTATTAGTGTTTAAGTTGATAGGCGGGCCAATTGTTACAGCACTTCAACTGCAAAGTAAGGTGCACATTTTATTTTTAGTTTCTCCTTGTTTTTTTTTCTTATTATTTTATGTTAATTTTATATTGACTATTTTGTATTGGTCTCTTTCTATTTATACAAATACCTTCATTGTCAGAGATTACGCGCAGGGAGTGATTGTTGGTGAGAGGGGGAATGAGTGGGTGAATACCAATTTTCGGTTGAGAGGGGAATAATGGACGTAACAGCTGAGCTGTAACGAGCTTCTTAACTGACTGATACCAATGCGTTGAGCCCTATGATTAGTTAAAATTTGTCCCTATTACCATTTACGCTAGCGCATATAAGTGAACATGGCCAGAATGAAGCAGCTGACATGGGGTAATTTCATATCTGCAAGTGAGAAGCACGCAGAGATTTGGCTTGTTTAGAACATGTGAAGGGCAGAGAAAGATTGAATAAAAAACACGTCATTTCATAAGTCAAACAGATAATTTAGCATCCCGACCTCTTAGTTTTAGTTATTACTACAAGACGCATTATATAGCAAACTAAGGTGTTAAACTGTACACCAAAATGCTTTACTGCAATTTCGGGACACTAATCTTAACTCTAAACAATATTTTTTCAGCATCAACGAGAACGGAAAATTATAATCGAATCCGTTACCCCTAAGACATCATTGTAGAGTTGTGGTAGAAATACTAGAGAATGTCAATATTCCATGTCATGTTGCGGTTACATGGAGAATATCAAAAGTCCTTAATAAATCGATATGTTACGGTGGCAGCAAATAGCTTTCTAGCTGCATTTGTCAGACGTGAAGCAATAAAATTTATGTTCTTAAAATATTTAAAACAGCGTTGGCAAAGCTTTTTATTTCAATATGCAGTAATCCTAACAACTTTAGATATGCATATTTACCACTATTTTTTTATTTTCATCATATATATATATATATATATATATATATATATATATATATATATATATATATATATATATATATATATATATATATATACCTGTTATATTTTTCCTCTCATTTTAATTTTAAACTTTAGTTAAAGACGTAATGACTACTTTTATTACCTTTTCCAGCTGATTTTCTTTTTTTTAAATAAGTATGATTTAGATGGGCAATTTTCTGCCAATATATTTTTTTTCTAATGCGGATGCATTTGTCAGGAGACATTCGCCTTTTGTTACTCACCCGAAGTCTTGCTCGCTATTTCATTGTGGAATCACCATTTAGGTGATCCATCATTGCTCCCTATGAGGGAAAAAGACGATAACTACCAAGCCTTGGTCAGGATTTGAACCCAAGCCCACTGTGTGGAAACTCACAATACTAACCACAGTTCCGTGGGGGCGGTTCTACCACTTAATATATGCTTAACTATTTCAAAATAATTTTCTTATCCACCATAATATTGAACAACAATTCTTTAAAACAAATCTGTTCTTTTCTAGTTGTAAAGAAAGAAAACATTAGTGTTAAGTATTATTGAATTACAAGTGGGCGCATATAAATAAATAATAAAAATCATAGAACAATCAGGGAAAATTTTTCTAAACTTTTATGGGAGAACGTATGGCTAAAACAAGTGCTGAAAATTTAAGAGTTATTCTATCGCTCTGTAAATGTGTATATACAGTGGAACCACGATCGAGCGTTCCCCTAATCATCGTTTTTCTGGATGTGTCGTTCACCTTATCCAGTCCCGATGATAATATTCCCTTATGTTCCCGCATTTATCGTTCAGTGCAATAGGTCCCTTGGAAAACGATCCATTGAGGTTCATATATATATATATATATATATATATATATATATATATATATATATATATATATATATATATATATAGTATGATTGTGTGCGTTTTACACATCTTTCTGAGTCAATACGGGATAATGACACCAGAATCACAAAGCAGTAAAATAAGAAATTACAGACCACCACGTTAGAAGTTATGCTAATAAATGCCGAGACAATAACACACAAGATTAATAGCGTTTTTGTGTTGCTGTTTATCCCCTCATTATGTCATAAACCCCTTTATTTTCAGGTTTGAGAATAGGATACGACTGTCATTTCTAGTCAAGGACCTGCGAGCACAATATGGTGGCTGTTTGAGTCTTTGCCCAAAACTCCCCTCAAGTTTTCATCTACAACTCACGTAACTTCTCACCTGTCAACATGCCCAAGGGGGGAAACTTTGGGACACGTAGATTTAATGTCCGCACTCTTCTAAAATAAGATATATGTGGTTTGACGCTCTTCAACTGGAACGGAGAAGTCGAGCATTTGGTCGCTCAGGCAAACACGTATATACTCACAGCAGCAGACACGCATTTTCCTATTTCGACATAAATTTAACACGGAAGAAAAATTTATGTATCAATAAAATTGAATTTACTTTTCCAAACATACAATTTTTTGCTTATATGCAAAAATTTTTTTTAAATAATCTTATTCTAAAAATAAAATTCTTGTGACTTTATTTTACCGACATTTGTTTTAACTAGAAAGACGGCTGCCGTCATTTTGATGGTTTCGGACATGCTATTAAGCGCTACGTCTGTATTTCCTCAGGAGTCTAAAATTTTATGTCTTTTTCTAATTTTACGCGAAATATGCACACACATTTACAAAATTATATTCGATAGTAAAGAGGGTGAGAAAATGTGTTGTATACCTACTAAGACTGAAAACCGTCAATTTGACGGCAATATAGAAAACAGGCAGAAATCTTTAAAATTATACCGGAAAAATGTTAGTTACTTTTCGTCTCTTCCCCCTTTTGCAAATAACAGAAATATTGGCTCTTCGGAAATATTGGTGTTGAAAAATAAGGACTGCACAAACCATGCATATATTTTTACGGATAAACCATACCAGGTTGTCAGCTCGGCATACCTGCATGAAAATATATCTAAATATAGACTAATCTATCATATATCGGTATGCTTTAAAAAAAAATAAATATATTAAATTCTTGATTTTATTTTTAATAAATATATTAAATTCTTGATTTTATTCTGAACCGTCAAAATGACGGCGTTCAGTCTTTTGAGTAAGAAAAAAATTACCGTCTTTCTAGTGTTAAAATTTGTTATCATTTGGTTTTTGACTGATTCCAATATAAAACACTGTTTCTGGATCCGTAAGCTTTCTGTTTACAACCTTTTCTCATTAAAATGAAGATATTTTATTCATATTTTTGCCTACTGGAAGATTTGTGCCTCGCAGAAAATTTCTGCTTAAAAAATGTTTTCTAGCACTGTGTGATACTAATTAATATAAAGGCATGAAAAAGTATGCACAAAACGTCACCTTTCTGCATTATTACAAATCTGAAGTAGTTAAAAATGGAAATTTTTTTTATAAATATTTTATAATAAAGGCACGCAGCCCATTCTTAAGAAAGTAGATAAATGAATAAATAAATCTGAAACCAAATTCATGAAGGAAAATTAAATCTAGAAAACTAGTGAAATACGTTTAATAACATTTCAAAGAGACGTTGAAAAATACATTGATTTACGTTACATATATCAGAAAACCGAACAACTTCAGACCAAATGATAAAACACTAAGATGATGTCTCACTTATAAGTCCCAAAAGCAACATTGTATTAAACAAGTTGAGTATATAGAAAAAACAACAACCTATGGATAAAATATACTGTACTGTACAAAATAAAAAAAAATAAATAAATAAAAAGGTTTCAGGATGGAATTCAATATAAATAATCCATTGAAGTGCTTCATATGAAATCTGCTACTTATAATTCAAGTCTGATTAAATTTACAATGTATCTCTGATATGATACAATTTAACTGTGATTGGTAATTTTTATTTTTTTTTTATTTGGTTTTCCTTCATGTGATATATATATGCTGCCTATTATATTTTAGCTTTTCGTAAGAAATAAAATATAAGTACTGAGAAATAAAGTATATCCATCAATTGTACCATCTGCAAAGCTTTGATAGGCTAAAATTTCCTGAAATATCTAGTTATTCTTGAAGATGGTGAATATTATTTAAGAATAACATATAGTTAAGCCTTTAATGGAAAGGATCGTAAATTTTATTGTATTGCTTTCTTTGATGGCCTACATGGGGGTGAAACTGAAGCCGTTCATCATCCGAACACTTTTGCTTATGAATTCAAGAGGGGGTGAAAATTCGATGAATAATGACGACTAACATTACACGTCATCGTTCAAATCAATGAGTTTCATGCTTTGCTGCCACGCAGTTCCACGCAGAGTTTTTTCTTATGTGGGGGGGAGCGTTCGAATTCTATGGATGTTGACAACTAGGAAAAGCCTCATTTCAATTTTATCGTATATTTTATTCAATAAAATTTTATATGCGTGATATTTTATCGATATGAGTTGTAACGTCTAATGACTGTAAATGCGATGTCTTTCAAAGGAAATGCAGTCTCTATTTCTCAAATTTCTGAAAAAGAATTAGAAAATCTGTGGGGACTGAAGAAGCATGTAGCGTTCAAAAATAGATGGAGTGAAAAGTTTCCGGAAAAAATAAAATGCAAAGTTATATGACATTTAATATATGAAATTCAATTATGATTTTAAATATATTTCATATCGTCAAACTAGATGTCACTACATTAAATTTCCAAATAACAATATATATATATATATATATATATATATATATGTATGTATGTATGTTTAAAATGACAATGATTAAATGATATCTATAAAACTCTAGCATTATAGACATATAGAAAATACTTCAATTCCTAATTTAGTCATTTACGTAAGAAATGCATGACATCTTGTTAAAATAGTGATATAAACAGTGCAAGGAGCATTTAAAATTGATGACTATTTCAAATATCAGAGAAAACTACAAATGAAGCATGCAGCTGTAAAATTATGTGCGTTATGTACTCATCATTACCATAAAACAGGCGCTTAATTAAATATGAGCTGAAGATCTCTGCTTTCCAATAACACGTGGCGGCTTTACAAATGCTTCATTAAAAATATTAGCAGAATCATGTTTCTTAAATTTATTTCAAACATAATTAAATATTCAAGCGCTGAAATGTTAGAGGTTACTTTTAAGAGATGTAATAGCCACTTTAATTTTTAAATAAGCATATTCATAGATCTGCTCCCAAAAACTGCTCCAATTAACGAAATTTATATTTTTGCGAGACCACTTTTTGAAGCTACTTGGCTAAATCAAAGTATCTGCGGAAGGAAACATAATTTTATGCAACAATTTTGACCCAAAAGTTTATTATCGCTACTCTCTAGCAACACGCTAAACATCATTACTTAAAAGAATCTTATTTCAGAAAATAATTTAGCCCATGCTTCTCTTTTATTGCCTATTTGGATTCTCAACTGAAGTTAATTATTTTTTTATTCAGAGATAATGTCCGCCTTTAACCGAAGCAGCAAAAAAAAAAAAAAAAATTCGTGAGCATCGTAATTCGATAATATTTTAAACAAATAATAGCATAAATTCCTCAGCAAAGAACGAGGCTAGGCTTTTGTAAAATATTTTTGATTACGTGTTTTACTTTTTTTTTTCTTAATCTAGCAGCGTTTTAAGATAAAGCTGAATTCAAAATTTTATTCAGACGCGATTTATTATACGCTGGATTTCATAAGGATTATTTAACATCGTTCCCTCACTTATTATTCAGAAACGTTTATTGGATTTTTTTCCCAAAAAAGAATTATTATGCAGAATTCATTTCGGTGAATAATCACGAAAATAATAAAAGTTGTTTAATAATAATGCCCCGCAAGAGAGATGATGCAAAAATTATACTTTGTGAAGTTACTTTTTTTGACGTGTAGAAACGAACTCAAAACTCGATCAACTGATATTTATGTTGATAGTGCTTACATAAACGCTAGAGTTTTTTTTTTTTTTCGTATCAATGAGAACGGAGTCTTACATTGATTAGTAGTTGATATACTATACAAGAAGCAGCAAAGAGGAGGAAGGAATTGAATCTGGATTTGGCGTATTAATATCTAATAACGAATGTATATTATTTCTAACAGCATGACAAAATTTCCCCTCTAGAATTTAGTTTTCTGACCTATTCTATACTTCATGTTATATATACACATACATACTTACACACAGTAAGTGAGACATAAATTACTATTTTTTTTTAATATTTTTATTTATTCATTTATTTTCATTTGAAACAAATACTATCATCCGACACATATATATTACTAGTCAAGATGGGTCAATAATTTTAAACCATTACAGTTTTTAAAAAATCCGAATTATAAACTGAATTTCCGTTGCTGAGTGAAATTATTATTTTTTAATAACTATGTAAGGATTCCTTCGCAGAGTTCAATAATATTCCATTAAAAACGTTTGTTGTTCGAAGAATATGTTTTATGATAAGATTCACTAAACGAAATTCAACTGCAGTGCACAAAAAAAAATCTGTCAGATCAAAGCATAGTTGCCATAATAACACATCATGTATTAAAAACATCTTTGGACTTATGGGCTGAAATGTTGCAGATATTACCAATTTGATAAAATGTTGCAAACTGGAAATATTTCAAAAAATAATACATGGTATTTCAAAAATGCCTAGTAGCTTAATTTCTCATTAGTTGTGGTAGACATAAGAAATCATTTATGAAATGAAAGAGGTACAATAAATTCTGAGAAGATGTACAAACAAGCAATGTCCGTTACAAATTTTCTATGCTTCTAGTTGAGAACGCAATCAGCTGGTACTTCAGTTCCTAGAAACCCGTTATTGAGCTAGTCCAACGTAACGATCTCCAGAATAACAGATACCACAGGATCCATTACCTACATGCAGAACAGAGGGACAGAAACTGAACTACCAACTGTAACTCTCCTTGTTCAAGGATCTGTACCAAACTTTATCATTTATTAAAGGCCCAAACAATATAAAAATCCTAATGATCCTTTGGAAACAGTCTGTGCATATTATATTTCATAACCAGAGTATACATACACAAAGTATTTCATAACTAGTCTAAGCAATCTTATGAAAGTCTAGGGTAAAGTGGTTTTTACTAACATAGGAGCAGACACGTAGAAGGCAATGACTGAGGTTATATGGTACAAACTTAATTTTAAATACGGTTAAACAGTTACTCCTTATGGTGATCTAACCACATAACTATATCACACAGTTAACAGAAAAAAAAAACTTAGTTGAAAAACATTTCTACAATCAATTTTTGTATTTATTCAGTGGAAAGACTTTGTTATTTGAATGCACTACGTCTTTTAACGACTGGATTAAATAAGAGATTTTAGGACATTTAGTCTGTTTTTTTAATTAACGGGATCTAAATCAAAATGCTTCACACAAATTTCATATTTAATCTTAACAAGCATTGCCATGTATATATCATTGGAGATAGAATATAACTAATAAAATGCGTGAGTACATACTATCTTCAGATATTATGACTCAGAGCAATTTCCTATTTATGTATTTGAGTAGTAAATACAATAAATAATACCACTGAACGCGAATACAGAGGTATTGTAAAAATATTCATTTAAAACTAAGGCATAAACTTCCCGAATATTTGCTGTTATGTGGGTTTCCTTATATATGTATGTCATTTTAAAATATCATGTACTACCAACCATTCAAGGATTTTTAAACATGAATACAGCATCTATACTTTTAGTGAATACCTGCTTATAGATTTATATATTTGTTTCTTCCATACATTATAACGTATATATTTATTTCTTTTTTGATAAGTAGTGGAAATAACTTTTTCTACATCAAATGTAAGAAAATATTTATCTGAAGATTTGTAAAAACTATCATGGTATGAATAAATATATCTCATTTGATAATTTTACTTTCAACTTAAAAATAGTTTTGTTTCTCTGATTTAGTTGAAAATTTTGTTTTCAAAAGTCATTCATCCAAAAAGCTTTAATTTTCGTAATTATACTTCATTTATTATTAATCTAAGTAATAATGAAATGTTTCTCTTGCATCATAAACCCACGTCGTACCTCGATCTGTAATAGACTATAAAACTATGCAATCGAAAGACTACTATTCAAAAAAATTGAAACAATCAACTGTCAAAATACATAGGTTACTATGTTAAAATACATAGTATCCTATTTTTAACATAGTATCCTATGTTAAAATACAAGGTACACTTATGTGTGTGCGTGTGTATGAGGCGAACTTCCATGTTTTTAACAATTTCACTCTATTCTTGCAAAGTTATTCTGCAAAAATCTGGAAAACATACTAATGTTGAGTTTAAAAAGTTATATTTCTTACAGTACGATTGATCATTGGCTACAGAAAGGAAAGAAAAATAAAATGCATACCTATTCATGCCGTCCTTCATGCTTGAGAAAGTAAGATTCATCTGTTGTTTACATGGACTGCGAAAAATTAAAGATCAGAATTTAGATGAGAGCAAACGTCAGTGAAGTTTAAATAACGACATTTGTCACTTGTCATTTGTACAGTTACTCTGAGCTTCAATCCCAATTATTAAACGTACGATGAAAGGCAAAGTGATGAAGTAATTAGCCATGCATAAAAACGAGACCATGATTAATTTTATAAGTCTCATCTCCGATTTCTCCTGCCTGGTTTACACATTCATGATGCCGCGCGTCACGATGAGGCAGCATGTCTGTTTGATTAAGCTGAAGGTCATTCAAACAACCAAATGTTTCTAAAAAACTGAAAGCCGCATGTAGACGATGAGAAACTGCACTTGATCTATAAATCGTTCTGCAGAGAGACTGTCTTTCAATGGGTATGGGCTGGTAGGTTGAAAAAAAGGTCTCGGAGCCCATTTCACTTGTTATGTAAAGTTTGCCCAAGACATCGGCACACCCGACTGTTATGCGTAGGGAACGCAACAGTGTCGTGCCCCTCTACATCTAATCAAAGTGTACCTATCAGCACCTTTGCAATGCCAATGGCGTGAAATAGCCACGCCCCTTCACGTCGGTTAAGTTATTATATTTTGTTTGTGGAAGACGGACGTACTAATCAGACCGGTCTGGGAGCAAGGAGGGGGAAATCGTCTACCCCTTTCCTTGTCGGTTCGTTTAGCCTTTTTTTTTCTAACGAAGACGTCATTTCAGATAACTGGTTTCGACAGGCAACGAGTTGTCAAACTGTTAAGTTTTCTGCAGTGTTGGATGGTGGTCTTCGAAGGAGTGAACCCGATTTAATGCATATCAAACAAAGCCACAATATTTTCCACTGAGGTTTAAAGGGGTGTCGGCCCTGTGAACTGGGTAGACGCCTGTTCTTTTGAAGTTCTTGTTATCATCATGCAATATGAGCGCCGATATTTTTTTCTTTTTGCTTCGCGGATTCTTTGACTTAGTAGGAAGTTTCATATAATAAACGTAATGCATTTTTGATATAAATATTAATGCATCCTTTTCAACTTTACTCCTGGTACAAGATATGCAGAACAAGATGATGTTATCCGGAAACCTCAGCTATCAGTTGCATTACGCCGTTAGCAAGCTGACAGTATGTGCGGAGATAGTATTTATGGTCTTAGAAAATGCAGTCTGTTGTTTGAGTTTTGAAGAGAAAATACTTTTGTAGTTTTACTATCGCAACTGACTTTTGTAGTTTTACTATCGCAAATTATTTCTCACATAGGCAAGTAAAAATTAGAAAATTTTGTTCCAAAACTATGCTGCAAGGAATATTGTTTTATAAAAGACATGTAGCATGTATGAGTTAGGGGCTTAGAGAGAATAACATTGACTGAATAAAATTTCTCTCGCAGTGTAAAGGAAATAAAATTGAAATAGCACTGCAAAATTTGCTTACACGAAAATAAATATTTGATATTTAGCCAAATTTTTAAAGATTTCTTTCCTTTTTTAACCACCATTCTGTGTTATGCTAAATTAATGTTCTAATGATTTTATTTGATATTCTAACATAACAGTTGCAACAAAAACTTTTAGGACACTAAATGGATTCAAGTAAATGATATCCCATTATCTATATAACAAAGGTATTTTTCAATCACTTTGGTAACGCGTGGGGCAAAATAAATAATTAAAAAAAAACTACTACATTAAAAATAAATAATTGAGTATTGATGTAAGTTCTGAAATTTTATTTATGTTTATAATTAAATTCATTTATGTACTTTTCCCAAACACTATATATATATATATATATATATATATATATATATATATATATATATATATATATATATATATATATATATATATATATATATATATATATATATATATATATATATAACGTCACTGAACGTTCGGTATCGAATACCAACAATCATTTCATACAAAATTTTTGTCATTATTTAAAAGAGAAAAACAATAGTAATTCTATGAACATTCGAGTGGGATTTTCTGTCTTTATTGTTAGCATTACAAAACAATATGAATATAGGGATTAAAAATTCACGTTTCCTATCTCAGTATGTTTCCTCTCCTATTTTGTCAAATTCTCTTAATTATTAGATGCTTACAAATGCTGTCAATTATAACAAAGACGTTAGCAAAATATATTATTAATCCCGCATATTGAAATAACTGTGGCATCATTATTACGTCCTTTAACGAAAAAAAGTTAAATTCTAAAATTTTCATAAATTAACTGCATAAGAGTTTCTGTAATTTTTTTTTTAATGCATAGGAAGTTAGTATAAGAAATTGTTATCATTAGAGGAGAGAACATCAAAGGGTGGTCTGGTGAGTATTTATAAGTATAATAATTTAAGAAAATATGGGTCATGAAGTACGGTAAATGTTATACAAATGATATTTATATGGCACGAAATGTCAGCGAATATTCAGTAAATAAAAGTGTTTTGTTTCTATTTTTTTAAATGTGCTCTTTGGTACGTTCTTAACATACCCACATAAAATTTCCTCAGAGATAAGTTGTCTCAATTTTATATTTACTTCACGTGTTTCAGGGTTAAAAAAAACATTACTAAAATATTTAATACTGAGTTCAGAGTTTAGGATAAATTAGTTTATCCTCAAAACAATTACTTTTTGAAACGCCCTCGTCCAAATCCTATATGCAAAACTTTGCCGTATATCAAGTGCATAAGTACCAGTTATTCCTATACGACATTTTATATATTATTTGTAAATGTCATTATTCCATTTACCAACAGATTTTCCAAATTTCTTGCTCAGAGCCAATTTATATGAATACAAATGTAAGGAAATGTACATTTCTCTGCTAGCCCCCCTCCGCGCCCTGACTTTCCTTTCATTGCTTATCTCCCACATATCCTTTACATACCTAATAAGAGCCAGTTAGATCAAGGTACCTGCCATAATAAAGAAGAAATGCAATAGGGCTAACCTAACAGAGCTAAACAAGGACAAGAACTACGCCGGTATTCAAAGGTTTTTAAGAGTGGAAGGGGGGAGGGGAGGGTCCTCGTCTGGGTTTTCATTTTATCTCAAAACTGCACCCGGAGCTTTTGCCTTAAAAAAGGGGAAACAAAAGACTATAAATAGGAAAAAAAACTTGGAAAACAACACTTTCTGGAATGTTACGGAGGTGTAATATCCCTTAGCTTGGCTTATATTGGCTTTTTTCCCCCTTCCACCTACTACAAGTATACAAAAAACGCGGACTAACTCCTCCTAAGCGTGGTGACTTTCACCGTGATATAAACGAGTAAATTCCTATTATGTGTACATCGACTGCATCAGAGGATTTAATTTCTGTTTCTCAGACATTCGATGCTCGGTTTATTTTATTCTTCTATTTTTACGTTCAAAAGTATTTGTTCTGTAAGCAGAGACAAATATAAAACTTTTCTTCTTTTTTTTTTCACGTTTTTACGAGTGGTTGTTCCTTTTCTTTATGATGTGGAGAGTTTTCGAACGGCAATCTCTGATTAATAGGAGGGCTGCGGGTATTTTTTATAGATGTTTTTAAGCTCTCTTATCTGTTTGTTTTCAGGAATCTCTGAAATTAATATCCAACAGTGAAACGTGCTTCTAGTGTGGAGGAAAACTTGAGAAAAAATGGTCTGTGTTGATCGTCATTAATTTTTTGGAAAAAAATTAACGAATAAAAATTCAGAAAAATCTCATTTTCTAGCAAAGCAGGCTTTTTACGTATTTAATAGAATGTAGATTTTCTGCCAATTATTTTTTTGGTTCATTAAAAACTATTTTTAAAGTTCTTACACCAATTAAAATATTAGGGTCTTTCAAAAATAGCTATTCCTCCTCACTCTTCAATGCAAAACTAAAAAAATACTAAGTTTAGAAGCCTCTGTGTTTCTAAACTTAGTTTTTCAAAAACTAAGTTTAGAAACAGAGGCATTTAAATTTTGATTTCGCATACCGGGAAAGGATATAACATGAAAATCGTTTGTCTAGCAAGCTATTTTAATATTCCCAAAAAGATAAATTTTAAAGATTATAACTGTAACCGGTAGCTCAATATTACCTGATCTATTATACTTCTACTTAATGGGAAAGAGACAGAAATCCTAATTTGATTTTTTTTTAAATCTTCAAAAGAATACAAATTTAAAGTTATATACTCTCAGGCCCCAGCACACAGTAGGGCATTCTGGGCACAGGTTTTGGGCGTCCTCTCAAGGACTCATTATTTTCCCGAAAGACAATCAAGATGAAGGACACACAAGAAGAAATTATTTTACTCTTTGTCTGCAATATACCTTTCTCAATCGCTTCGAAGTGATAAAACAACAGAAGTAAAAGAGAATTATGCTGCTTGAACAGACAGACAGACAGATTGAACTGAAGATTTTTTTCCAAATAAGTTAACATCATTTACTTTTAGAATGTCAAGACAAGGTTATGACAAGCTTTGTATGTCGAATGTTAAATATGCAATACTTTAAAAGCGTGAGCGTACACCGACACAATCTGTAATATAGTCTTATTAATATGCTCATTAAATTATGCCACAGTTTAATAATATCTCATATTGGACAAAAATAAAACCACTTAAAATATCTAAATGTTAATAATTTATGCTGCTTTTTTACAAAGCAGCATAAAATATTAGATTTACTTTCTTCTTCATTCTATCTTTACTTGCATTCCTAAACAATGTGGCATAAATAAATGTATGCCTCTTTAAAAAAAAGCTTTAGTGTTTCCTTTTATATACTTTTATTTTTCATAGTATGACCCCCCTCCCCCCAAAAATAAATAAATAAATGAATAAATAAATAAAATAAAAGTTAAACATGTAAGAACCTAGTAATCACAATTAATGAAAAAAAAAACCTATAGTGAGAAAAACAATAAAAACTTTACGCATTTACGTTTAGACTGAAAAATCCCCTTTAAAAATTATCTCCACACTAAGCCGTGCAATTGCATTAAATGATGTATACGACAGCCTTAATTCATCTCGATTGACTTAATGTTTTGAAAACGTCAAGTTAAAAACTAATAGCTAAAATAGAGAGTTCGAACAGCCTGCTGCATTTGAACTTCAAATTAATAGCTTTTGTAAATGGAAGCCAGAAAAATTTTTGTCTAAAAGTAATTACAATATAATCAGACTTCATGCTTATAAAAATGGCCTTTTCTGAGAGACTAACTGGATAATGAGAGCTATTTCAATTAATATACACATTTAGAGAGTTGAAATCAATACAGAATTTTCTGCCTGGCATGTTATAATTATCATTTAGCTTTCCCAATGGAGATATTATCATTTGTTTTAGGCACCGGCAAAGAGTGAAAACAAAAGCGAATGGTAGAAATTAAAAAAAATATATATAGGAAAGCTCACGGTTTATGGAAGACTCGGTAAAAATTACGTATTTGTCATTGTTCAGAGCTTCGCGTTACTTTTGTATCATCGATCAGTAATAGCAGCTGTCAAAAACATTTGTCAACACGTTACATTTTGTCCCTTTCTGCCAAAATCGAAACTTGAAAATTGAATCGAGCTCATTTTCTTTCGCAGAAAATTCATTGAATAAGTCATACTTTAGATCGATTTCACCTTGTAGCTTATAACTTGCATGCCACTAAATCAGTTTGAATTCGAACCCTTTTAGATATAAAGGCATCCAGGTAGACTATTTCCTAGCCAGTTACGATTTATTGTAATTAAACAACTCGGGTTAGAAGATATGGAAACGAATGTCTCTGGCATGACTTTATATTGGAGGATAACAGTGTGCCATTGTATGGAAATTCTAATCATAGCGATTATATATGACGTCTTAAATCCCTGAGGGATTTATGATATCACACACTAAAAATTTTCTGAACACTGAATAAAATAAAAAATAAATAAATACATAGACTGAAAATATTGTTATTAATAACGTAATAATGGTTATAATATTTATATACTTAAATAACACTCAATAGTTAAGCTTCTGCAGGTAAAAATGTTCACATAGGTGTTAGGGATACAGAAAAAAGTTTAAACAAAATAGTTAGAATTTACGTGAAACTTGTGGAAAACGTATGACAGGAAAACGCAGTTCTTAATATCTACAATAAAAAAACAAACAAAAGGATTGTTACTAGTTTCGAATTTATTAATAGTTCATCATCAAGCCGTGGAGCATTACGATTGTCTCCAGGGGCAATTCACTAACGCTATTTTGCGTTTACTTCCCATTCGAGATTACGTTTTGCAAAAATATTTTGTTTTCAACAGAAGTATTAGAATTTACCTTGATGTAATATCAGTTGGAATAAATGTATGACAAAAGATCCAATTTAATGTAATGTGAGCCTTATTGTGTTTAAAATAGTAAATTTTTCTGATAGGAATAAAGGAATGAGTGGAACCACTTTATAAATTTCTAGATTATTCCCTACTATTATCTGCTAACTTTTTTTTTTATAGACTTCGCATTCATAACTAATATGTTGGTATTGGTGTTCTCTGGGAAACATTTAAAATGCGTATTATTGTCAACAAATCTTTATAATAATGATAGAGTTATTTCGAACGCAAACTTTACCGGCATCGTTTTTACAGGGTTTATCGTTTAACCATGCTCCATAGAAAATGTCATGTCATAAATATGGTTTGTATAGTATTAAAGATACTATACAAACCATAAAATGGATAGACATATTTATGACATGACATTTGGATCCGGGACACATTTAAAAAAAGTTATTTATTGAGTTAAAATTTTGAAATTTTTTCGGATGGTTAACCATATAATTTGTAAACAAAATCACACTATAAAACTTCTCATAAAGTTTTTAAAAAATTTTAAATTTGAAATTTAAAAAAAGGGGGGTTAATTTAAAATCGTTAGAACTCGAAATATTATTTGTCGAATTTCAAAATATTTTCATTTAATTAAACTAAAATATATTTTGATTTTGATTCAGCATTTTTAAAGTATTAATTTTTAAAAAACTAAAAATTTAGAGCAAAAATTTTTAAAAAATGATGAAACTTACTTTTAAAAATCATATTTTCAAAAGTAAATATTTTTTTCAAATTCGCTGAATCAAAATTAAAGTAAAATAATTAAAAAAGGCATGCTCCAAGTTTTAACCATTTATCTTTAACGGTTCTTGACTTATAACAATTTAAAGACGAGAAATGGTGAAAAACCCATCATGCTGAAAAACGCATTTAAAGGTTTACATAAAGATTGGCTGCTATTAGAATGTTGAAAAAAAGAAAAATAATATATCCTTTCTTAATTAAGATAGACACATGATTTAAACGTCATTTTAAGCAGAAAAGAACAGAAAAAATTTTATGCAATTTTTCTTCTTCAAAATTTGAAGAATTTTGTGTCCTGGACCCCATAAAGGGGAAAAAATATATTTGAGATATTTAAAATTTGAGTTATACACAACACACAAAAATACGATGACTGTGTATATTAAAAAAAAAGAAAATTAAAGTGACAAATAACTACAGTTAATACAAATACAAAAAATTATAAAATAAGCTTGTCAGTGGTTTAAAAAATTAGGTTTTAACTTACCCACTAAAATATATCGGAATGAAACAGTGAGTTTTTTTAGTCTATTTAATTAATTATATGCAATTTATTATTTTAATACCCGAGGACAAATTATGAGTGACAATGCGGTGATTTTTTTTTCGTACCTAATGTTGTCACCTACTACATTACAATTTAATTTTCACTGTGCATAAAAATTAAACATTAACATTTATTAAATCAAACAATTTCTTTTATCATTAGAATATAGATGAATGAGTACATATAAAATTACTTTAATTATTATTTAGCATACGTATATTTGTTATCTATGTAATTTTCTGTGAAAAATTTAGAGCGAAATGTGATTTTCTTTAATTCTGCTGCATTTCAATGCATTGAGGCAAAATAAGTTTTTACATTTCGGAATTTAATAAGCATATTAATTGTCATAAAAAAGAATCATGATTTAATTCAATAAGAATTTTTTTTTAAATTCCCTTTCCGAGATAAATTCGGTTCAGAATTTTGATAAAGTACATGCCATAATTATACGAAAAAATACTCTAGTATTTTAATTTTTGTTGTTATATATTCTGTCCCTTTTTTATTCTTGTTTCTCCTGCACAGACCCGTATGTTTAAATGTGAAGGAGATACACACAAAGCTACGATAATCACATTTCGTTTACCACTAACATTTCCTCTTTTGCTAGATGTTCCCCTCTTTCTATTTTTTTGCGGCATCTACAACGCATGAGTTTAAGTGATGAATTGAAGAGGAAGTTTTAAATGAATTTTCTCCTTTTTTTCCAACCGAGCAAAAAATAGATTACTTTGTTTTCTTATCAAGTGCGTGTACTGCAAGTGGGGGTATTTGGATCTCACTGGTGAGATTTTGAGAAGTGTGGTGCAATATCTGCGTCGAATTAGAAAAAATTAAAGAAGAGAAGAGATGAGTGGGCATTTATGTAATGTTTCCTTCAAAACGCGTTACAAATAAAGATGTTTCAGTTTGGTAGAAAAAAGTTAAACGCTGTCATTTATAGTCGATATTTATTTTTGGAGTAAAATACATAAACGACTCACTTGCCTTAAAAAAGGCTTTAATTGAAATTAATAGCCTGTTGAAAATAGATGCCCATTTCTCTCTCTTTTTTAAACTCTCTTTGTTGAAAGAAAATCATGTCACATAAAAAAACAATGTTTTAATCCAATTTATGCTTTAAATATTTAAGTAATTAAATCAGAACTAAAGAAAGAATGCTGCATGTGATTTAACTTCACAGAAACATAAAATATAAACCTAATTTAGTAAAATGATTATGTATGATCTTGAAAAAACGATTTATTTTTGGTAAAATTTTGAACCATTAGCGAAATTTTAGCATCTTTACATTCAAATTAACTACAGGTAAAGAAAAAAAAGAAGAAAAAAAACAAGTTTGAATGCGCGAGTAATTTCGAGCTGTAAGGCGTTCTTCATTCGGCAGAATGATTTCTTAAATTTGTTTTCATACACATATTAAAAATTTAATTTTCTTAAAGAGACTTTATAATTAAAAAATATTAAGAAACAATGACTCATGTATTTAGACATGCTATTGTCGAATAGTAATCAAAAATCGATTTTTCTACATGTAAAGTGTCGATATGTCAAACAAAGGTTTTACACAGCTGTGTTTCTTAGTTCACAGCTTTACCAGTTTTTTTTTTCTTTCTAATGATACGATATCTTTAAAATAAAACTAGGATCAAAATACAAGTTGCTAAGCTTTTACAGATAGTGATCTTTGTAGGTAAATTTAATGAGAAAATATGACTATATCCAAAAAACTTTAACACTTTTTATGCTAATTAGCTGTTTACATGTCACAAAATATATTTAACAATTATAACATAAAATTTGCAGCTTTTTAAAGTTATAATTACGACCCCCCCCCCCCTCCGCCAACCCAAAAACCCGAAGATTTTGCATGAATTTTCATAGTTTGAAGCACAATTAGTGCAGGGAGAAAAAAAAGTGCAGAAATATTACGCATATGAAAGCTCAGTAATATTTGATCGAAATTTGTCATATGGAGCTTTATAGGCAATTTATTTATGAATTACTTGATTTATGAAACTCTGATAATATATAAATATAATATATATCAGTTCTTGCTATGAAAAATAATTTGAAACCTCTGATCTATAACTGATATTCCATCAAGAGATTCTAAAACAAATTACTATATTCTGAGATACCTGTAACAACCTCACAAATAGTGATTTCAAGAAAAGTGATTCCGTGCTGCGTGTTGATGCTTCAACACTTATTGAAACAAGTAGGTAAGGCAATGGGCAATTTATCAAAGCGAACCCTTATTATGTAGCAATTGACACAAGTGCTGCTGTACTAAATGACTACTGATCATATCACAATGGAAACTATTTACGGTCGTTTGAACGCTGATTAGTGTCTTTCTAATCTTTGTTGGGGTGGGGAGAGGTTACGAGTTGAATGGTTTCATTCCTGCAGGGTCAGACCCAAGAGAGACGTGCAGACAAAGAGACTAGGAAAAAAATAGCAATATACAGGGCCATAAAGTTAAAATAGCCTTACACTTTTTACAACCAGTTAATGGAAGAGGGGGGTCTCCTAATGGTTAGCCTAAGGCTTAAGCGTCGTTTAGTGCCCTCTGTTATCTCAAAGGGGTAAAATTCCTTTCGACATTTCGGGAGGTGTCACTATCCACAATAAATTTTACCTAAGGGGAACTTTTCGGGGTAAAACAGCTGTCAAATTGTGACAATCATAATGTGCCTGTCTTAATTTTTTAAACATTTTTTCCCTTTAAAGGGCAGTATTGTTAATCAAAATGTCAGGAAAAAGGTGAAGTAGAATATTTTTTGGGGGAAAAAAAGGTGGGGAAGGAGCTTTCAAAAAGTAGTTCAACCCTTCCATCTTACACAATTTCATCCACAGCAGGAACCTCCCCAAAACAAAAAGAACGACATAGAAATGGCCCCGAGGAATTAGGTTCCTTCTTTTTCAGAGTATAACCTAAGAAAAATAATGAAGAAATTTATCAATAACCAGTATCTGAAAGATTTCTCTCCCTGTCTGCCTCTGTGTGTGCGTGTGTATGTGTGTGTGTATATATATATATATATATATATATATATATATATATATATATATATATATATATATATATATATATATATCATGAGACATTACACATTGAAGTCACCTTTAACAATGCTTCTTTTTAAACTCTGAATATTAGTTGAAAATATTCATTTTATTCTAAAATTACAGTTTGAAATTATTTATTTCTCGATTATGCT
This sequence comes from Dolomedes plantarius, assembly GCA_907164885.2. Lineage (NCBI taxonomy): Eukaryota > Metazoa > Arthropoda > Arachnida > Araneae > Dolomedidae > Dolomedes > Dolomedes plantarius. The sequence goes on from OU015494.1 coordinate 114,237,722, forward strand.
ACACATACTTTGTGTACACATATACATACACATTTATGCACAAATATTCGACTGATGATGAAAAATAAATTTTCTACATGTAAAGTGCGGTTCATATTTAGAAGAATACTGAAGTAAAAAAAAAAGAAATAGCGATTAAGAACATTTATGATTGAAGGTTATTTAAATATTTATAAAATTGTCTGTCGGGGTGAATTGACGTGAGCCTAGTATGATAAAGAAAAACCTATCTGGGTAATTTAGACCAATGTCTACGACCGAAATTCATAACCTAGAAAAATCAAAACTACTTTATTAAAATCTATGTATCTTCATTAGAACCTCTTATTTTAGACTTTCGGGAACCCATTACAGAATTATTCAAATGGCATATACTATCATTTATGCATTTCTCAATATTTGCTCTATTGTAATATTTCGTCCTTATCCTTTAGAAGGATAGTCGGTAAGAAGGCTTCATTAATACATATTTGTTACTTATATTGTTATTTCTAAGATCGGAAAAGCAAAAATGAGCTTGAACACTTACTCACATTAATGAGCCGAGGAAGTCTGGTTTTTATAAAGGATTGACTCTTTTATTTAAGAGGATACACTGTTAAGCACAGAACGTGCGAAAACGTCATTCTTTCAAGGTCATAAAAAAAAAAAAAAACTTCCCAAGTGTAGATTCAAAGATTTCATATGAGAATTGTCAAAAATACATATTGTCCACATTTCCAACTGATATCATCCCAGTGGCGATATTGTATATGACGATGTGCATGCACATGCAATTCCTTGGTTCCCCCAAAGTCCAACATAAATTTGCAATGGATACACATGTTGTTGTTGCTAATGCCCCCTGGTTGGAGGTTCCATTCACGAGGTCCTAATAGGCTATTGGGCTGAAAGGGGTGGCTCCTGGTTTGAATTGGCACCACAAGGGTCGGAGTCCGACTTGGCCAAATGACCGGTCCCGTAATTTTGAACCGAGTCAAGTGACAAGACCGGAACACGACCCCGCACCACCAGAGGTAAATTTGAAAACTTGGAGGACTTCGTACCCACGACCTATTTTACGTGCCCCGTCACCATTAGTGAACACGGCGCATGGATACACATACATACATACATACCTAATGTCTCCAACTGGGAATCAAAAGTTAAAATTCTCGCTCCAGCAAATACTAGGGGTAAACTTACTTTTAAATTTTTGATTACATACATTAGTTGGATGAAGCGCAACGTGCAATAAAATACCTTAATTTATTACGAAACTATCAGTATTTGTATATATCTGTAGAGTTTGTATTCTCTGACTTTATTAGATAGTGCAAAAAAGTTATAAGAAAAAAAATATAAATATATACTTCTTAAATTTACGAATATAAAGAATCTATACCTGGAATATGTCAGGAGAAAACAGTGAGCACAATTTTTTTTTATATTAAATTGCACGGTATTGACGTAGCAGTAGTCCATCACATAAAGCAAAGGCGACATAAAGTATAAATATAGTATCCGACATTTGCTGGCAGTGTTGTGTTTTTCTTTTTATATCCATAAGGTATCTGTGCAGTATCCTGATGTTGTGTAGCTTCGTTCCTATTAGCCTTGAGACTGAGCAAAAAAATTTCAATTCTCTTATCTTCTTAAATAAATCCATGCTATATTTGCTTCATGAGAGTGACGTTCGCGCAGATTTGATTTTCTGCGCTCCGTGTCAAAAACAGTTTTCATGATACAGGTCCGAACTTTCTGAACATTTTTATCCTTTCATTGTCCTGAGAACTGTTTATAAAGCTTTCTTTTTGTTTGAAAAACATGGTCGTAACTGTAAAATAAAAATAAAAAAGAGAAATTTTCAGAACATAGTTTTAACGAGATATAGTTTTATTATTGCAATAAAAAGAAATATATATATATTAACGGATTACTGAATGAATAGAAGTTTATACAGTAAGTTTTATTTAAAAATGAATGTTTAAGAATGCGATAAAATAAGAAATAAGTGAAATGGAGAACCAAATCATTTGCTGTTCTATTTTCTTCCTTGCACATTCATGTATAGCAGACAGAGATTCTTCAATTTAATGTGTATTTTTTGTGTTAATGATTGGCCATGGGAGTTTTAACTGAAGAGGGTTTTGGATTTTATTTACAAAAGTTAAAATGCTTAATCCCCAGTAAAATTTTTGTTTCGAAATTTATACATTTTACAGAAAATACTTAGTTTTGATCTTGAATACAAAGTAAATGTTTACACTCATATATTTTAAATAATATATATATATATATATATATATATATATATATATATATATATATATATATATATATGCTATATTTAAACAAGAGACTAAATAGCACAAGCTTCACAACTTAAATCAACTAATAATTGTCAATTGCAACCAAAATCGTAGCATTTTCATTATTTATGAGAAACATTACATAGTCTCCAGTTATTAACTAATTTCTTTCTACAACGAATTTCTCAATATAGAACTGTAGAGTATAAAATAAACCGAAAAAGAAGCATTACACAACAGAACACCGTGCAAATATCCAAGAGAGATTCTTGGCAAACAAGCGTGTTCTATTTTGACCACAAAGTTAAGCCTGCGGGCTACTTTAATTATCAAGGCTGCAGCAAAGGTGGTACTTGTCAGGTGGGAAACGGGATAAAGCCAACAGTTGTCTATGTCTATGGGAGAAAGCGATTACGTACACACGAAATGTGGGTCAAACTTTTAGGGAAGACGCAATGGAATTCTTCACCGTTCTTTTCTTTAAGTTCATTTAATACAGTTGTTTTCCTTTTCTAATCTAAGGGACGTAATTTATTTATCATGTAACCAAAATGTGAAATAAGAGCGCTCTTACATTTATGTTTATCGAAGCAGATTTTAAACGCTTTTTCTGCAGTCTAAATAAAATATTTTTATCTTGCTCTACATATTCTTCAGCAATATTTCGTACACATTCACTGATCTAATGGAATTTATTCACTCTAACATTCTCTTTCCTTCTCTCTCTTTTTACAAAATATTTTTTTATATTTTTGAAACTTAAACGTGTTTATTAAATCGTTAAAATGTTATACTAAACTTACTGCATCAGGTCATGGTCAAATCTTGTTAATAATAAAGACCATAAGCATTCTACTTCCGATATTAATTTTCTTTCTTAGTGACTTTGTATGGTTTGCATATTGAACTTTACAATTTATAGTGTACGTGTAACTCAAGTAACTATATATATATAATTATAATTTTTTTTGAACGCCAGTTTCCTTGATTTCAGTTAACTAATGATATATTAAGGAAAATAATTCGACTGCTAATATGATTCCGAAGCATCTTGACAAACATTTGGGTTATTTTAAAATCGGCGAGAAAGCTACCTATCTAGTTTGGACCTCATAACAAAAAAGTTGAAACATATATCAGTCTTGAACATGTATGTAGTCACAGGAATTTGTCAAATGCTGTAATTTATATAATAAAATAGCTTTTATTCGGTTGTGAAGATCTATACATACAAACTCATTCATTTAGTTATTAAAACTAAATTTTCGTAGCAATAGCTATTTTACAATGAAATGTAACAACAATAATAACAAAAAAACACTATAAAATCAACATAATTATTCTTATAAACAATAGAATCTTTTTTAAACACAATTCTAAGACAAATCTAAAATAACACGCAAAAACTTCCACTCACCTTTTCACGTTTGTTCCGTTATAATTCGGCTCTTCAGAGACTTAGCAAAAGCACCTGCCACACATACACACACAAACAGTATCCTTCTGCTAGAATGCGGATAGCAACATTTTAGACACCATTAAAGGTATGAGATGAAATAACGTTAATTGACTTACCGTTTCAACCCTCTTGAAAGAACATTATCTTTACACCGTCTTTGTAACAATAAGTAGTAATCAAATAAATTTCGCCCTCCTGAATTTAGTAAGGTGCATTATTTGTAACTACGTTAACGAAATGGAAAGGTAAGTAAAAGGAACGGTGAAAACCATTTGATAGTTTATTTTTACTAGCTTTGTTCTGAATTACATGAATTTTTACTCTGATTTATGTGATGCATATACATTTATAGCAATAGAAATAGTAGTGTGTAACTGGCATATTACCAGCAGTACTATTAGGAAGCATTCCTATTTATTTGCATCGAAATAAATCAATTCCGAGTCTTCAATTTCTCTTATATTTTATGAAGAAACAAACGTTATACATACTTATTTTACATATGGAATTCTTTTGCTTCATTATTAGTGCGGTGAAAATATTTTACAATTTTATCGTACAAGTTTCACACATGTAAATATGTTTTGCTTTATATATATATATATATATATATATATATATATATATATATATATATATATATATATATATATATATACACACACACATACACACACACAGTGGCGTACGCAAGGGGGGGTTGATGGGGGTTATAACCCCCCCCATTGGTTCTGATTACATATATTATTTAATTAGGTTTACGCTTTGCACTGATTGCTCAAAACTACTCTTTCATAGTAATAGTCCAGTCAAATTTACTCAAAATGGCGGAGAATCATGTATTAAATGAAGGGGTTGAGATTTTTTCAGGAATGTGTAGGGGTTGATACCCTGAGCAACGCCTAATAAAGTCCCCTCGATTTCAGGCGCCGCGGGGGGGGGGGGTGTCCAAAGGTCCTTTTTTCAGTTTTTGGCATTTATCTCAAAAACGGTGCGTAGCACAGGAAATTGTCAAATTTGAAAAATAAAGCTTATAAAATTCCCTTCCGAATGGTATATCCATGTTTGTACCCAAGTGTTACCGTTTTCGAGATATGAGCCGTTGAATATGAAAATTTTTCAAAAAAAGTGGTAGCGGTTCAGGTATCTCGTCAAACTTCCTCTTCTAACTCTTTCCCCTTCCATTTCTCAGAAAACTCGTGATAGAGAAAGTTGTAGAGCGAAAATTTTCCTTCAAAAATTTATATAATTATGCTAATTTATCTTCACCAGGTAAATAGTTAGAGCGTTTTGAATTTTAGGGGTACTTTTCAACATTTTGCTTGTAAAATGCTCGTCACTCAAGTTTAGTTTCCATGATCTGTAACTCTCTTAATCACTTTGTGTGCTGTTTAATTAGATACGTATAGTATTCATAACCCATATAAATAATAAATTATGTATACCTGTACGTATAATGTATATCTCATAATATACAGAAGAACACTTGTAGTACAAAGAAGGAAGTAAGAAAACAAACCAAAATGTATAAAAGTTGTTCATATAATCAAAAAATGGTTATCAAAAGTAGGTTCAAACAACAGTTACTTACATTGAATATATTATATAAATTTATTTCATCAACTTCTTTCCTATATATTAAAAGCAGTCAATCTGATACTTCGAAAAAAGTTTCAAACAAGTCAAAGTCTTCACTATCATTTTAGCTTCTGTAGAATGTCCGAATTTTCCCGAAATGATTTCCCACCAAAGTGGCATCCCACTATAATGCCACGATCAAAGTCCCTAAACTCCTTTGACTTACTCATCGTCTCACAAACGCATAAATATGACCTGCCAAACCACTACCAATACTTTTATAGCTTTCGGTTACGCATCAAATTACGTCACCTGCTAGATCCAATTCTTTAGGGGGGTGTCCGGATACTTTTGGCCAGATAGTGTATAACGTATTATTGAATATTAATGGATTATATAAATTATTAAATTTACTTAATGAGGTCAGCTGAATGATAAAACCTGAAGATGTTGGGAAGAATAGAGCCTGTATTCTGTGTTGCCCCGTCCGGCCTTCATGAAAAACACATTCGTGTCTCGTGGGGTGAGTGCCACAAGTAAGACGAGCAGGTCTTACCTATCTACTATCACCACAGTTGAATGAGAGGTGTTTTGCCACTCACCTCTGACAATACTGCAGTCAGCATCTCCTTTGGCTTGTAGCGTACTGGAAGTATGGGGTTAGTTTTCCCAAAACCTCACAGAGTGCGAGAAACACAGCTGCGTGTTATCGGGACAGTTTTTGGCCGGTTCCCATCGTTTTTAAACACGTGCAAGAGTTTTGGCCTGAAGATTAATCCCTGGAATGGCGGTTTCCCTAACAAGTGGTGAGGGTAACTCTTTGGAAAACAGAAAATGATTTCTATCACCGTAATAAAGCTGTCTTCTCTTAGCGATAACTTCATGCGAGTGACATCGGCGGGCGATAAAGTTTCGGCGTTAAGAAGAGCTGTCAGCCGATAATCTGCTGCCCCCCCGGCTGAAAATTCAGACATCTAGGGAGAGGCCGCACAGAATCCGCCTTGTGTGGACGTGTTTGTTTTAAGCTCCTGTGTTGGGACTGTATAGGTCCGGGAGCGTGCATTGTAGATCTGCACAGAGTTAAATTGAATATGTTGTAACCTTAAATGTTAAATTTTTTGTTGTTTGTAAATAAAATTCCTCGTTAAGTTTCTGTTTTAAAAATTGGCTTCGCATTTTATTTAGGACTTCTTTGTTATGGATCCAATAGTTGTGAAATTTTTTCAAAATGCCTCAGAGAGTTTACCCTTGTCGTGACGCCAGAGGCTGTAGTAGACTGTATATCTCTTGCATCCAAGGCCTGAACTAACATAGTAAAGAGCTTGGTTTCACTCCTTTCACTGGAAAGGAAGTTTTCCTGATGAACAGTAGCCACCATGTTCTTATTGAAGTCAATATCCACTGATGCTTTACTTGATGCTTTCCGATGTTGTTCGTCTCTTTCCGTGGAGTTCGTGTCTTCATAACCATCAAAAAACACAGCTGAACTGCTGCCGTAATGGTTGATTATGTACGATACATATTGATCGCATATGGAGGCGAAGGTGGTGTTGGTGTTCCACTTTACTCTATGGAGCAAGAGCCGCCATCGATTACCGTGAAACTGTTCTTCACATTGATCAATTGATTACATTTTGGGAAAGCATCATACAATGCTAATTTTTTGATTTTTCTCATTATCCCCTCGGCGAATAGAGACATCGGGTATGGGGCTAACTCGTACGTTAGCAACTCCTCTACATCCCCTTCTTTCTTCTTGGTGATCAGAATTCTTTGAAATATCATCAGAGGCTCTACCACCACTACCTCATCATTAACTTTGATTATATTGCTCATCGCAGCTAAAGGAACGACTGAGTCTTTCTTGGATTGTTTCACGTCTGAGAAATTCATTCCAACAAAAGTGTTCATTGTGCGGGTTCCAATTTCCAATGCCTGGTAGCAGTTGACGTTGCTTGTTCCAATTACTCCCGTTGAAAGTGACATCGAACAATTACGTTCAGCAAAAGGCGGGTGATTAGCCAACCATTGAGCAAGCTTCCTTCTGTCTAGATCGTCTCTAGTTATGCGTGATGCTCGAAACTCAACATGTTGTTCTTCTCTTGCAGTATGGACGCCACAAACATCTCAAATGAATTACATATTGCTGTAGCTGTGCGTGCTCCCCCAACTCATTTCGCCAACACTGAATCACTAAAGTCTCGCCCACGTGTTACTTCTCCTTCATTCTTCATGTCACACATGAGTGTCACCTGAATTGCCATGTTAGACCACACACCAGCCATTGGTGTTCCAGTTCTGTTGACAGTGAAGTATCCACGATCTATAAAATCCTGTTTAAGTTGAAGGTGGCGAGTTGTTAGTCCCAGCATGTGTTGTACATATAGGTGAGTACACTTTGCATAATGAAAATGCCCGCTGGCATGGAAGTAAGGTATCATCAGTTGGGCGCATGTCATATGATCTTTCCAGTATGATCTTTCCAGTCCGTTCATCAACACCACCATTTCAAAGTACTGGACCCACAAGGCTTGTGTTGGGCCACTACCTTTGAGACGTGACAATTCGTTGCTCAATTTCCTCTGAATGCTGGCAAGGGAGGTATTTGTGGAAATGTGTTGTGGAGTAATTTCTACTGAGGTCTGAAGTAACTGAACTACTTCTGCTTTTTCCTATGGTGTGATATCTAAATTTTTCAAAATAATCTGAGCTAAAATGACACTTCTATACATTTTGGTTTGTTTTCTTACTTCCTCCTTTGTACTACAAGTGTTCTTCTGTATATTATGAGATATACATTATACGTACATGTATACATAATTTATCATTTATATGGGTTATGAATACTATGCGTATCTAATTAAACAGCATACAAAGTGATTAAGAAAGTTACAGACCTTGGAAACGAAACTTGAGTGACGAGCATTTTACTAGCAAAATGTTGAAAGTACCCCTAAACTTCAAAACGCTCTAACTATTTACCTGATGAAGATAAATTAGCATAACTATATACCTTTTTGAAGGAAATCTTTCGTTTTACAACTTTCTCTACCACGAGTTTTCTGAGAAATGGAAGGGGAAAGAGTTAGAAGAGGCAGTTTGACGAGATACCTGAACCGCTACCACTTTTTTTTGAAAAATTTTCATATTCAACGGCTCATATCTCGAAAACGTTAACATTATATATATAATAGCCGTTGTCTCTGTATAACACTTCCGGGCTGTACTCATCTTTCAATTGAAGCCCTCAGTAAAAAAACAGTCGGTTAGGCTTAATTTCAATTTCAGATGTGGATCAGAATTTTTTCTTACCTAAAAACTAATATCTCCTCCATCAAATCACATTTGTTCAGCCTATTTTTCTATAAAACACTCAGAACTAAAAAAAATGGATGCTTTTTGCTGTATATTTAACAGTTTTTAAAAATCTGTTTACTTTTGCGATGAATTCTGAAAGTAAACAAACTTGAATGTGAATGAATCATGTAGCTCAAGTATTCATATCGCGTAGTGAGCTGTAAAAAACTGGATGGCAGTCTACTACTCCAATCGCATGAAAAACTAAATAAATAAAATATAATGGAAGGGTTTGCTTTTACAAGTTGTGGATTAAATAAAATATTGTTAGATAATTCGGGATATTTTTTAACTTTCATATACTTTTTCCATTATGACGTCAAAATGTCGGGTTACCTTCTAGTTTGTGTATAAACATGGATATACCATTTGGAAGGGAATTTTATAAGCTTTAATTTTTAAATTTGACAATTTTCTGTGTGACGCACCGTTTTCGAGATAAACGCCGAAAACTGAAAAAAGTGACCTTTGGACCCCCCCCCCCGGGGGAGCCTGAAATCGAGGGGACTTTATTAGGCGTTGTTCAGGGGACCAACCCCTACACATTCCTGAAAAAATTTCAACCCCTTCATTTAATGCGAAATGGAAACCTAATTTGACTGGACTATAACCCCCCCCTTTGAAAATTTCTGCGTACGCTACTGCACACACACAGTGGAACCTCGATTGATAGTTCCCCGTATCATCGCTTATTTCATCTAGTCTCGATGATAATATTTCTTTGTTTTACAGTGGTGTTTATGAATGTGTTTCGTATTTCTTAGAAAGACAAGTCTGGCCACCGGTATTTTTTTTATATAATATAATGTATGTATTACATTCTACTGTCAGGTAGCAGTAATGAAGCTAAGGGCATCGTGCTTTTGGGAGAACAGCGTAAAATGTCAAACCTTGCAGACCTTGCAAAAAGGGCAAATTGTTTGAACGCGTTTAAATCGGAGTGTCTGTTACTGCAACCCCCAGGCTAATTGGTGTTTATCGAGCTATGGTATCGAAAGTCATGATAGTATACAGAGTGCACGGAAAAACATCCTTTGGCAAACAGACTAGAGGATGAAAGGGGGAGCTGAGTGGAAGAGACGGACTAGGTATTGAAGAGGATTGTGACATGAAGAAAGAAAACAACTGCAACTAAAATGACCGAAGAGCTCAATCTGAATCTGCATGTTCCGGTATCAACCATCAGAAGTAAAAGGGAATTTCCCAAACAAAGCTTTACGGAAAAGTAGCTATTCCCAAACCACTCGTAATAGATGCCAATACAAAATATCGTCCACAATGTTGGCCCGAGTGCAAATGCTGGTCGAATAATGTGTCGAAAAACGGCATATCGTCCGACGAATCATTGTTCATATTGTTTCTCACAACAGGATGTGCGTATGTCTGGAGAACCCCTACACAAGCGTAAGATTCTGGCTATCTCATCTCAATTGTCAATCATGGAGATAGATCTATCAGGGTTTGGGATGGCATTTCATGATTTTTTTCAGGCCCTATTGTAACTCTAAAAGGAGATTGAATGGGAAGGACTATGTCGAAATTTTACCTCACTAGTCCATCCTATGGTGCAAACATTGTTTCTTGCAGGAGATGGCGTTCTCCAGGATGATAATCTCCCTATACATACAGCTAAATCTATCAAGTATTGGTTTAAAGAGC